>CM035345.1:29738690-29951190 GCA_020226455.1 Prunus salicina
GATCCATTTGTATTTTTTTGAAAGAAAAGTATAGCCGCACGGCTATACTTTTTTTTTTTCCTTCCTTTTCCCATATATTAATTGTTCACCGCCCGGCTGTACTTTTTTTGACACGTGCCACCTATGCGCTGGGCGTAACCTCTTTCGGCTATACTTTTTGGAAACAAAAAAATAAAAAAACATGTAATTAGTTTATTTACTTCTTCAATTCAACATTATATTATATATGTTGTAATGTCTTGTCCTTTTTGAATTACTTTCATTAGTAATTATATTCTATATTATTATGAAATAAAAATAATGTATTTTAAAAAAAAAAAGCTACAGTGCTCGTTTTTCCTTAAATGCCCTTAAAACTAGTATAGCCGCTGCGGCTATACTCCTCATTTGGAATTTTTAAGTCAAATACTGCAGTGGGTGGGCTGTACTTGTTTTGACACGTGCCTGATATAACATATATCTATAAATAGTATAGCCGGCCGGCTATAGCAGATCCATGTATTTTTTTTAAAAATGTATAGCCGCACGGCTATACTTTTTTTTTTCCTTTTCCCATATATTAAATCGTTTCGCCGCCCGGCTGTTTTTTTGGACACGTGCAACCTATGCGCTGGCGCAAACCTCTTTCGGCTATACTTTTTGGAAACAAAAAAATAAAAAAACATTAGTTATTATTAGTTTTATTTACTTCTTAATTCAACATATTATATATGTAATGTCTTGTCCTTTTAATTACTTTCATTAGTAATTATATTCTAGTTATTTGAAATAAAATATAATGTATTTTAAAACAAAAAAAGCTACAGTGCTCGTTTTTCCTAAATGCCCTTGAAACTAGTATAGCCGGCGGCTATACTCCACATTTTGGAATTTTTAAGTCAAATATACTGCAGTGGGTGGGCTGTATTGTTTGACACGTGGCCTATATATACATCTATATAAATAGTTATAGCCGGCCGGCTATAGCAGACCATTTGTATTTTTTGAAAGAAATAGTATAGCCGCAGGCTATACTTTTTTTTTTCCTTCGTTTCCCTTTTATAAATCGTTTCGCCGCCCCTGTACTTTTTTGACACGTGCCACCTATGCGCTGGGCGCAACCTCTTTCGGCTATACTTTTTGGAAACAAAAAAAATAAAAAAACATGTTAATTAGTTTTTTACTTCTTCAATTCAAACATATTTATATGTAGTAATGTCTTGTCCTTTTTGAATTATTTCATTAGTAATTATATTCTGTTATTATGAAATAAAAATAATGTTTTAAAACAAAAAAAGCTACAGTGCTCAGTTTTTCATAATGCCCTTGAAACTAGTATAGCCGTGCGGCTATACTCCTCATTTTGGAATTTTTAAGTCAAATATACTGCAGTGGGTGGGCTGTACTTGTTTGACACGTGGCTGACTACATACATATATATAAATGTATACGGCCGGCTATAGCAGATCCATTTGTATTTTTTGAAAGAAACAGTATAGCCGCACGGCTATACTTTTTTTTTTCCCTTCCTTTTCCCATATATTAAATCGTTTCACCGCCCGGCTGTAGTTTTTTTGACACGTGCCACCTATGCGCTGGGCGTACCTCTTTCGGCTATACTTTTTGGAAACAAAAAAAATAAAAAAACATGTAATTAGTTTATTTACTTCTTCAATTCAACATATATATATATATGTATGTAATGTCTTGTCCGTTTTGAATTACTTTCATTAGTAATTTATTCTAGTTATTATAATAAAAAAAAATAATATATTTTAAAACAAAAAAGGCTGTGCTCCGTTTTTCCTTAAATGCCTTTAAAACTAGTATAGCCGCGCGGCTATACTCCTCATTTTGGAATTTTTAAGTCAAATATACTGCAGTGGGTGGGCTGTACTTGTTTTGACACGTGGCCTCATGAAATAATATATATAAATAGTATAGCCGGCTGGCTATAGCAGATCCATTTGTATTTTTTTTAAAAATAGTATAGCCGCGCGGCTATACTTTTTTTTTTTTCCTTTTCCCATATATTAAATCGTTTCGCCGCCCGGCTGTATTTTTTTGACACGTGCCACCTATGCGCTGGGCGCAACCTCTTTCGGCTATACTTTTTGGAAACAAAAAAAATTAAAAAAACATGTAGTTAGTTTATTTACTCTTGTTTTTTATTTTACTTCTTTAATCAACATACATAACTATGTAATGTCTTGTCCTTTTTAAATTACTTCATTAGTAATATATTTTATGTATTCTGAAATAAAAATAATGTATTTTAAAAAAAAAAAGCTACAGTGCTCAGTTTTTCCATAAATGCCCTTGAAACTAGTATAGCCGTGCGGCTATACTCCACATTTTGGAATTTTTTAGTCAAATATACTGCAGTGGGTGGGCTGTACTTGTTTGACACGTGGCCTTATATATACATATATAATTAGTATAGCCGGCCGGCTATAGCAGATCCATTTGTATTTTTTGAAAGAAATAGTATAGCCGCACGGCTATACTTTTTTTTTTCCTTCGTTTTCCCATTATTAAATCGTTTCGCCGCCCGCGGCTGTACTTTTTTGACACGTGCCACCTATGCGCTGGGCGCAACCTCTTTCGGCTATACTTTTTGGAAACAAAAAAAATAAAAAAAACATGTAATTAGTTTATTTACTTCTTCAATTCAACATATATATATGTATTGTAATGTCTTGTCCTTTTTGAATTAGTTTCATTAGTAATTATATTCTAGTTTTTATGAAATAAAAATAATGTGTTTTAAAGCAAAAAAAGCTACAGTGCTCAGTTTTTCCATAAATACCCTTGAACTAGTATAGCCGTGCGGCTATACTCCTCATTTTGGAATTTTTAAGCCAAATATACTGCAGTGGGTGGCTGTACTTGTTTGACACGTGGCCTGACTATATACATATATATAAATAGTATAGCCGGCCGGCTATAGCAGATCCATTTCTATGTTTTTGAAAGAAATAGTATAGCCGCACGGCTATACTTTTTTTTTCTTCCTTTTCCCATATATTAAATCGTTTCGCCGCCCGGCTGTACTTTTTGACACGTGCCACCTATGCGCTGGGCGCAACCTCTTTCGCTATACTTTTTGGAAACAAAAAAAAAAAAACATGTAATTAGTTAATTTACTTCTTCAATTCAACATATATATATGTATAATGTCTTGTCCTTTTTGAATTACTTTCTTTAGTAATTATATTCTAGTTATTATGAAATAAAAATAATGTATTTTAAAACAAAAAAAGCTACAGTGCTCAGTTTTTCCATAAATGCCCTTGAAACTAGTATAGCCGCGCGGCTATACTCCTCATTTTGGAATTTTTAAGCCAAATATACTGCAGTGGGTGGGCTGTACTTGTTTGACACGTGGCCTGACTAAATACATATATAAATAGTATAAGCCGGCCGGCTATAGCAGATCCATTGTATGTTTTTGAAAGAAATAGTATAGCCGCACGGCTATACTTTTTTTTTTCTTCCTTTTCCCATATATTAAATCGTTTCGCCGCCCGCCTGTACTTTTTTGACACGTGCCACCTATGCGCTGGGCGTAACCTCTTTCGGCTATACTTTTTCGAAACAAAAAAAATAAAAAAACATGTAATTACTTTATTTACTTCTTCAATTCAACATATATATATATGTATGTAATGTCTTGTCCTTTTTGAATTACTTTCATTACTAATTATATTCTAGTTATTATGAAATAAAAATAATGTATTTTAAAACAAAAAAAGCTACAGTGCTCAATTTTTCCATAAATGCCCTTGAAACTAGTATAGCCGTGCGGCTATACTCCTCATTTTGGAATTTTTAAGTCAAATATACTGCAGTGGGTGGGCTGTACTTGTTTGACACGTGGCCTGACTACATACATATATATAAATAGTATAGCCGGCCGGCTATAGCAGATCCATTTGTATTTTTTGAAAGAAACAGTATAGCCGCCACGGCTATACTTTTTTTTTTTCCCTTCCTTTTCCCATATATTAATCGTTTCACGCCCGGCTGTAGTTTTTTGACACGGCCACCTATGCGCTGGGCGTAACCTCTTTCGGCTAACTTTTGGAAACAAAAAAAATAAAAAAACATGTAATTTAGTTTATTTACTTCTTCAATTCAACATATATTATATATATGTATGTAATGTCTTGTCCGTTTTGAATTACTTTCATTAGTAATTATATTCTAGTTATTATGAAATAAAAATAATATATTTTAAAACAAAAAAAGCGGCTGTGCTCCGTTTTTCTTAAATGCCTTTAAAACTAGTATAGCCGCGCGGCTATACTCCACATTTTGGAATTTTTAAGTCAAATATATACTGCAGTGGGTGGGCTGTACTTGTTTGACACGTGGCCTCATGAAATAAATATATATAAATAGATAGCCGGTGCTATAGCAGATCCATTGTATTTTTTTTAAAAATAGTATAGCCGCGCGGCTATACTTTTTTTTTTCCTTTTCCCATTATTAATCGTTCGCCGCCCCGGCTGTATTTTTTTGACACGTGCCACCTATGCGCTGGGCGCAACCTCTTTCGGCTATACTTTTGGAAACAAAAAAAATTAAAAAAACATGTGTTAGTTTATTTACTCTTGTTTTTTATTTTACTTCTTTAATTCAACATACATAACTATGTAATGTCTTGTCCTTTTTAATTACTTTCATTAGTAATTATATTTATGTTATTCTGAAATAAAAATAATGTATTTTAAAAACAAAAAAAGCTACAGTGCTCAGTTTTTCCATAAATGCCCTTGAAACTAGTATAGCCGTGCGGCTATACTCCACATTTGGAATTTTTTAGTCAAATATACTGCAGTGGGTGGGCTGTACTTGTTTGACACGTGGCCTTATATATACATATATATAAATAGTATAGCCGGCCGGCTATAGCAGATCCATTTGTATTTTTGAAAGAAATAGTATAGCCGCACGGCTATACTTTTTTTTTCCTTCGTTTTCCCAATTTATTAAATCGTTCGCCGCCCGGCTGTACTTTTTTGACACGTGCCACCTATGCGCTGGGCGCAACCTCTTTCGGCTATACTTTTTGGAAACAAAAAAAATAAAAAAACATGTAATTAGTTTATTTACTTCTTCAATTCAACATATATATATGTATGTAATGTCTTGTCCTTTTTGAATTAGTTTCATTAGTAATTATATTCTAGTTATTATGAAATAAAAATAATGTGTTTTAAAGCAAAAAAAGCTACAGTGCTCAGTTTTTCCATAAATACCCTTGAAACTAGTATAGCCGTGCGGCTATACTCCTCATTTTGGAATTTTTTAAGCCAAATATACTGCAGTGGGTGGGCTGTACTTGTTTGACACGTGGCCTGACTATATACATATATATAAATAGTATAGCCGGCCGGCTATAGCAGATCCATTTGTATTTTTTGAAAGAAATAGTATAGCCGCACGGCTATACTTTTTTTTTTCCCTTCCTTTTCCCATATATTAAATCGTTTCGCCGCCCGGCTGTAGTTTTTTGACACGTGCCACCTATGCGCTGGGCGTAACTCTTTCGGCTATACTTTTTGGAAACAAAAAAATAAAAAAAACATGTAAATTAGTTTATTTACTTCTTCAATTCAACATATATATATATATGTATGGTATATGTCTTGTCCGTTTTGAATTACTTTCATTAGTAATTATATTCTAGTTATTATGAAATAAAAATAATATATTTTAAAACAAAAAAAGCGGCTGTGCTCCGTTTTTCCTTAAATGCCTTAAAACTAGTATAGCCGCGCGGCTATACTCCTCATTTTGGAATTTTTAAGTCAAATATACTGCAGTGGGTGGGCTGTACTTGTTTGACACGTGGCCTCATGAAATAAATATATATAAATAGTATAGCCGGCTGGCTATAGCAGATCCATTTGTATTTTTTTAAAAATAGTATAGCCGCACGGCTATACTTTTTTTTTTTCCTTTTCCCATATATAAATCGTTTCGCCGCCCGGCTGTATTTTTTGACACGTGCCACCTATGCGCTGGGCGCAACCTCTTTCGGCTATACTTTTTGGAAACAAAAAAAAATAAAAAAACATGTATAGTTTATTTACTTTATTTACTTCTTCAATTCAACATATATAATATGTAATGTCTTGTCCTTTTTGAATTACTTTCATTAGTAATTATATTTTATGTATTCTGAAATAAAAATAATGTATTTTAAAACAAAAAAGCTACAGTGCTCAGTTTTTCCATAAATGCCTTGAAACTAGTATAGCCGTGCGGCTATACTCCTCATTTTGGAATTTTTAAGTCAAATATACTGCAGTGGGTGGGCTGTACTTGTTTGACACGTGGCCTTATTATACATATATATAAATAGTATAGCCGGCCGGCTATAGCATATCCATTTGTATTTTTTGAAAGAAATAGTATAGCCGCACGGCTATACTTTTTTTTTCCTTCCGTTTTCCCATTATTAAATCGTTTCGCCGCCCGGCTGTACTTTTTTGACACGTGCCACCTATGCGCTGGCGCAACCTCTTTCGGCTATACTTTTTGGAAACAAAAAAAAATAAAAAAACATGTAATTTAGTTTATTTACTTCTTCAATTCAACATATATATATGTATGTAATGTCTTGTCCTTTTTGAATTACTTTCATTAGTAATTAATTCTAGTTATTATGAAATAAAAATAATGTTTTTAAAGCAAAAAAAGCTACAGTGCTCAGTTTTTCCATAAATACCCTTGAAACTAGTATAGCCGTGCGGCTATACTCCTCATTTTGGAATTTTTAAGCCAAATATACTGCAGTGGGTGGGCTGTACTTGTTTGACACGTGGCCTGACTATAATTATATAATAGTATAGCCGGCCGGCTATAGCAGATCCATTTCTTTTTTGAAAGATAGTATAGCCGCACGGCTATACTTTTTTTTTTCTTCCTTTTTCCCATATATATTTCGTTTTCGCCGCCCGGCTGTACTTTTTTGACACGTGCCACCTATGCGCTGGGCGCAACCTCTTTCGGCTATACTTTTTGGAAACAAAAAAAAAAAAAAACATGTAAATTATTATTTATTTACTTCTTCAATTCAATTCAACATATATATATGTATATAATGTCTTGTCCTTTTTGAATTACTTTCTTTAGTAATTATATTCTAGTTATTATGAAATAAAAATAATGTATTTTAAAACAAAAAAAGCTACAGTGCTCAGTTTTTCCATAAATGCCCTTGAAACTAGTATAGCCGCGCGGCTATACTCCTCATTTTGGAATTTTTAAGCCAAATATACTGCAGTGGGTGGGCTGTACTTGTTTGACACGTGGCCTGACTACATAATAATATAAATAGTATAGCCGGCCGGCTATAGCAGATCCATTTGTATGTTTTTGAAAGAATAGTATAGCCGCACGGCTATACTTTTTTTTTCTTCCTTTTCCCATATATTAAATCGTTTCGCCGCCCGCTGTAACTTTTTTGACACGTGCCACCTATGCGCTGGGCGTAACCTCTTTCGGCTATACTTTTTGGAAACAAAAAAAATAAAAAAACATGTAATTACTTTATTTACTTCTTCAATTCAACATATATATATGTATGTAATGTCTTGTCCTTTTTGAATTACTTTCATTAGTAATTATATTCTAGTTATTATGAAATAAAAATAATGTATTTTAAAACAAAAAAAGCTACAGTGCTCAATTTTTCCATAAATGCCCTTGAAACTAGTTATAGCCGTGCGGCTATACTCCTCATTTTGGAATTTTTAAGTCAAATATACTGCAGTGGGTGGGCTGTACTTGTTTGACACGTGGCCTGACTAATACATATATATAAATAGTATAGCCGGCCGGCTATAGCAGATCCATTTATTTTTTGAAAGAAACAGTATAGCCGCACGGCTATACTTTTTTTTTTCCCTTCCTTTTCCCATATATAAATCGTTTCGCCGCCCGGCTGTAGTTTTTTGACACGTGCCACCTATGCGCTGGGCGTAACCTCTTTCGGCTATACTTTTTGGAAACAAAAAAAAAAAAAAACATGTAATTGTTTATTTACTTCTTCAATTCAACATATATATATATGTATGTAATGTCTTGTCCTTTTTGAATTACTTCATTAGTAATTATATTCTAGTTATTATGAAATAAAAATAATATATTTAAAACAAAAAAAGCGGCTGTGCTCCGTTTTTCCTTAAATGCCTTAAAACTAGTATAGCCGCGCGGCTACTCCTCATTTTGGAATTTTTAAGTCAAATATACTGCAGTGGGTGGGCTGTACTTGTTTGACACGTGGCCTCTGAAATAAATATATATAAATAGTATAGCCGGCCGGCTATAGCAGATCCATTTGTATTTTTTTTGAAAGAAATAGTATAGCCGCGCGGCTATACTTTTTTTTTTTCCTTTTCCCATATATTAAATCGTTTCGCCGCCCGGCTGTATTTTTTTGACACGTGCCACCTATGCGCTGGGCGCAACCTCTTCGGCTATACTTTTTGGAAACAAAAAAAATTAAAAAAACATGTAGTTATTTATTACTCTTGTTTTTATTTACTTCTTAATTCAACATACATAACTATGTAATGTCTTGTCCTTTTTAAATTACTTTCATTAGTAATTATATTTTATTGTATTATGAATAAAAATAATGTATTTTAAAACAAAAAAAGCTACAGTGCTCAGTTTTTCCATAAATGCCCTTGAAACTAGTATAGCCGTGCGGCTATACTCCTCATTTTGGAATTTTTTAGTCAAATATACTGCAGTGGGTGGGCTGTACTTGTTTGACACGTGGCCTTTTATATACATATATAAATAGTATAGCCGGCCGGCTATAGCAGATCCATTTGTATTTTTTGAAAGAAATAGTATAGCCGCACGGCTATACTTTTTTTTTCCTTCGTTTTCCCATTTATTAAATCGTTTCGCCGCCCGGCTGTACTTTTTTGACACGTGCCACCTATGCGCTGGGCGCAACCTCTTTCGGCTATACTTTTTGGAAACAAAAAAAAATAAAAAAACATGTAATTAGTTTATTTACTTCTTCAATTCAACATATATATATATGTATGTAATGTCTTGTCCTTTTTGAATTACTTTCATTAGTAATTATATTCTAGTTATTATGAAATAAAAATAATGTGTTTTAAAGCAAAAAAAGCTACAGTGCTCAGTTTTTCCATAAATACCCTTGAAACTAGTATAGCCGTGCGGCTATACTCCTCATTTTGGAATTTTTAAGCCAAATATACTGCAGTGGGTGGGCTGTACTTGTTTGACACGTGGCCTGACTATATACATATATATAAATAGTATAGCCGGCCGGCTATAGCAGATCCATTTGTATTTTTGAAAGAAATAGTATAGCCGCACGCTATACTTTTTTTTTTCCTTCCTTTTCCCATATATTAAATCGTTTCGCCGCCCGGCTGTACTTTTTTGACACGTGCCACCTATGCGCTGGGCGCAACCTCTTTCGGCTATACTTTTTGGAAACAAAAAAAAAAAAAAACATGTAATTAGTTTAATTTACTTCTTCAATTCAACATATATATATGTATATAATGTCTTGTCCTTTTGAATTACTTTCTTTAGTAATTATATTCTAGTTATTATGAAATAAAAATAATGTATTTAAAACAAAAAAAGCTACAGTGCTCAGTTTTTCCATAAATGCCCTTGAAACTAGTATAGCCGCGCGGCTATACTCCTCATTTTGGAATTTTTAAGTCAAATATACTGCAGTGGGTGGGCTGTACTTGTTTGACACGTGGCCTGATAATACATATATATAAATAGTATAGCCGGCCGGCTATAGCAGATCCATTTGTATTTTTTGAAAGAAATAGTATAGCCGCACGGCTATACTTTTTTTTTTCTTCCTTTTCCCATATATTAAATCGTTTCGCCGCCCGGCTGTACTTTTTTGACACGTGCCACCTATGCGCTGGGCGTAACCTCTTTCGGCTATACTTTTTGGAAACAAAAAAAATAAAAAACATGTAATTACTTTATTTACTTCTTCAATTCAACATATATATATGTATGTAATGTCTTGTCCTTTTTGAATTACTTTCATTATAATTATATTCTAGTTATTATGAAATAAAAATAATGTATTTTAAAACAAAAAAAGCTACAGTGCTCATTTTCCATAAATGCCCTTGAAACTAGTATAGCCGTGCGGCTATACTCTCATTTTGGAATTTTTAAGTCAAATATACTGCAGTGGGTGGGCTGTACTTGTTTGACACGTGGCCTGACTACATACATATATATAAATAGTATAGCCGCCGGCTATAGCAGATCCATTTGTATTTTTTGAAAGAAACAGTATAGCCGCACGGCCTATACTTTTTTTTTCCCTTCCTTTTCCCATATATTAAATCGTTTCACCGCCCGGCTGTAGTTTTTTGACACGTGCCACCTATGCGCTGGGCGTAACCTCTTTCGGCTATACTTTTTGGAAACAAAAAAATAAAAAAACATGTAATTAGTTTATTTACTTCTTCAATTCAACATATATATATATGTATGTAATGTCTTGTCCTTTTTGAATTACTTTCATTAGTAATATATTCTAGTTATTATGAAATAAAATAATATATTTTAAAACAAAAAAAGCGGCTGTGCTCCGTTTTTCCTTAAATGCCTTAAAACTAGTATAGCCGCGCGGCTATACTCCTCATTTTGGAATTTTTAAGTCAAATATACTGCAGTGGGTGGGCTGTACTTGTTTGACACGTGGCCTCATGAAATAAATATATAAATAGTATAGCCGGCTGGCTATAGCAGATCCATTTGTATTTTTTAAAAAATAGTATAGCCGCACGGCTATACTTTTTTTTTTTCCTTTTCCCATATATTAAATCGTTTCGCCGCCCGGCTGTATTTTTTTGACACGTGCCACCTATGCGCTGGGCGCAACCTCTTTCGGCTATACTTTTTGGAAACAAAAAAATAAAAAACATGTATTAGTTTATTTACTCTTTTATTTCAATTCATAAATTCACATATATAACTATGTAATGTCTTGTCCTTTTTAAATTACTTTCATTAGTAATTATATTTTATGTATTTTGAAATAAAAATAATGTATTTTAAAACAAAAAAAGCTACAGTGCTCAGTTTTTCCATAAATGCCCTTGAAACTAGTATAGCCGTGCGGCTATACTCCTCATTTTGGAATTTTAGTCAAATATACTGCAGTGGGTGGGCTGTACTTGTTTGACACGTGGCCTTATATATACATATATATAAATAGTATAGCCGGCCGGCTATAGCAGATCCATTTGTATTTTTTGAAAGAAATAGTATAGCCGCACGGCTATACTTTTTTTTTCCTTCCTTTTCCCATATTAAATCGTTTCGCCGCCCGGCTGTACTTTTTGACACGTGCCACCTATGCGCTGGGCGCAACCTCTTTCGCTATACTTTTTGGAAACAAAAAAAATTAAAAAAACATGTAATTAGTTTATTTACTTCTTCAATTCAACATATATATATGTATGTAATGTCTTGTCCTTTTTGAATTACTTTCATTAGTAATTATATTCTAGTTATTATGAAATAAAAATAATGTATTTTAAAACAAAAAAAGCTACAGTGCTCAGTTTTTCCATAAATACCCTTGAAACTAGTATAGCCGTGCGGCTATACTCCTCATTTTGGAATTTTTAAGCCAAATATACTGCAGTGGGTGGGCTGTACTTGTTTGACACGTGGCCTGACTATATACATATATATAAATAGTATAGCCGGCCGGCTATAGCAGATCCATTTGTATTTTTTGAAAGAAATAGTATAGCCGCACGGCTATACTTTTTTTTTCTTCCTTTTCCCATATATTAAATCGTTTCGCCGCCCGGCTGTACTTTTTTGACACGTGCCACCTATGCGCTGGGCGCAACCTCTTTCGGCTATACTTTTTGGAAACAAAAAAAATTAAAAAAACATGTAATTAGTTATTTACTTCTTCAATTCAACATATATATATATGTATATAATGTCTTGTCCTTTTGAATTACTTTCTTTAGTACTTATATTCTAGTTATTATGAAATAAAAATAATGTATTTTAAAACAAAAAAAGCTACAGTGCTCAGTTTTTCCATAAATGCCCTTGAAACTAGTATAGCCGTGCGGCTATACTCCTCATTTTGGAATTTTTAAGTCAAATATACTGCAGTGGGTGGGCTGTACTTGTTTGACACGTGGCCTGACTATATCCATATATATAAATAGTATAGCCGGCCGGCTATAGCAGATCCATTTGTATTTTTTGAAAGAAATAGTATAGCCGCACGGCTATACTTTTTTTTTTCTTCCTTTTCCCATATATTAAATCGTTTCGCCGCCCGCTGTACTTTTTTGACACGTGCCACCTATGCGCTGGGCGTAACCTCTTTCGGCTATACTTTTTCGAAACAAAAAAAATAAAAAAACATGTAATTAGTTTATTTACTTCTTCAATTCAACATATATATATATGTATGTAATGTCTTGTCCTTTTTGAATTACTTTCATTAGTAATTATATTCTAGTTATTATGAAATAAAAATAATGTATTTTAAAACAAAAAAAGCTACAGTGCTCATTTTTCCATAAATGCCTTGAAACTAGTATAGCCGTGCGGCTATACCTCATTTTGGAATTTTTAAGTCAAATATACTGCAGTGGGTGGGCTGTACTTGTTTGACACGTGGCCTGACTACATACATATAATAAATAGTATAGCCGGCCGGCTATAGCAGATCCATTTGTATTTTTTGAAAGAAATAGTATAGCCGCACGGCTATACTTTTTTTTTTCCTTCCTTTTCCCATATATTAAATCGTTTCGCCGCCCGGCTGTACTTTTTTGACACGTGCCACCTATGCGCTGGGCGTAACCTCTTTCGGCTATACTTTTTGGAAACAAAAAAAATAAAAAAACATGTAATTAGTTTATTTACTTCTTCAATTCAACAATATATATATATATGTATGTAATGTCTTGTCCTTTTGAATTACTTTCATTAGTAATTATATTCTAGTTATTATGAAATAAAAATAATATATTTTAAAACAAAAAAAGCGGCTGTGCTCATTTTCCTAAATGCCTTTAAAACTAGTATCGCGCGGCTATACTCCTCATTTTGAATTTTTAAGTCAAATATACTGCAGTGGGTGGGCTGTACTTGTTTGACACGTGGCCTCATGAAAATATATATATAAATAGTATAGCCGGCTGGCTATAGCAGATCCATTTGTATTTTTTAAAAATAGTATAGCCGCACGGCTATACTTTTTTTTTTTCCTTTTCCCATATATTAAATCGTTTCGCCGCCCGGCTGTACTTTTTTGACACGTGCCACCTATGCGCTGGGCGCAACCTCTTTCGCTATACTTTTTGGAAACAAAAAAAATTAAAAAAACATAGTTATTACTCTTGTTTATTTACTTCTTTAATTCAACATATAATATGTAATGTCTTGTCCTTTTTGAATTACTTTCATTAGTAATTATATTTTAGTTATTATGAAATAAAAATAATGTATTTTAAAACAAAAAAAGCTACAGTGCTCAGTTTTTCCATAAATGCCCTTGAAACTAGTATAGCCGTGCGGCTATACTCCTCATTTTGGAATTTTTAGTCAAATATACTGCAGTGGGTGGGCTGTACTTGTTTGACACGTGGCCTATTATATAATATATATAAATAGTATAGCCGGCCGGCTATAGCAGATCCATTTGTATTTTTTGAAAGAAATAGTATAGCCGCACGGCTATACTTTTTTTTTCTCTTCTTTTCCCATATATTAAATCGTTTCGCCGCCCGGCTGTACTTTTTGACACGTGCCACCTATGCGCTGGGCGCAACCTCTTTCGGCTATACTTTTGGAAACAAAAAAAAATAAAAAAAACATGTAATTAGTTTATTTACTTCTTCAATTCAACAATATATATATGTATGTAATGTCTTGTCCTTTTTGAATTACTTTCATTAGTAATTATATTCTAGTTATTATGAAATAAAAATAATGTGTTTTAAAAAAAAAAAAAGCTACAGTGCTCAGTTTTTCCATAAATACCCTTGAAACTAGTATAGCCGTGCGGCTATACTCCTATTTTGGAATTTTTAAGCCAAATATACTGCAGTGGGTGGGCTGTACTTGTTTGACACGTGGCCTGACTATATACATATATATAAATAGTATAGCCGGCCGGCTATAGCAGATCCATTTCTATGTTTTTGAAAGAAATAGTATAGCCGCACGGCTATACTTTTTTTTTCTTCCTTTTCCCATATATTAAATCGTTTCGCCGCCCGGCTGTACTTTTTTGACACGTGCCACCTATGCGCTGGGCGCAACCTCTTTCGGCTATACTTTTTGGAAACAAAAAAAAAAAAAAAACATGTAATTAGTTAATTTACTTCTTCAATTCAACATATATATATGTATATAATGTCTTGTCCTTTTTGAATTACTTTCTTTAGTAATTATATTCTAGTTATTATGAAATAAAAATAATGTATTTTAAAACAAAAAAAGCTACAGTGCTCAGTTTTTCCATAAATGCCCTTGAAACTAGTATAGCCGCGGCTATACTCCTCATTTTGGAATTTTAAGTCAAATATACTGCAGTGGGTGGGCTGTACTTGTTTGACACGTGGCCTGACTACATACATATATATAAATAGTATAGCCGGCCGGCTATAGCAGATCCATTTGTATGTTTTTGAAAGAAATAGTATAGCCGCACGGCTATACTTTTTTTTTTCTTCCTTTTCCCATATATTAAATCGTTTCGCCGCCCGCCTGTACTTTTTTGACACGTGCCACCTATGCGCTGGGCGTAACCTCTTTCGGCTATACTTTTTCGAAACAAAAAAAATAAAAAAACATGTAATTACTTTATTTACTTCTTCAATTCAACATATATATATATGTATGTAATGTCTTGTCCTTTTTGAATTACTTTCATTACTAATTATATTCTAGTTATTATGAAATAAAAATAATGTATTTTTAAAACAAAAAAAGCTACAGTGCTCAGTTTTCCATAAATGCCCTTGAAACTAGTATAGCCGTGCGGCTATATCCTCATTTTGGAATTTTTAAGTCAAATATACTGCAGTGGGTGGGCTGTACTTGTTTGACACGTGGCCTGACTACATACATATATATAAAATAGTATAGCCGGCCGGCTATAGCAGATCCATTTGTATTTTTTGAAAGAAATAGTATAGCCGCACGGCTATACTTTTTTTTTCCTTCCTTTTCCCATATATTAAATCGTTTCACCGCCCGGCTGTACTTTTTTGACACGTGCCACCTATGCGCTGGGCGTAACCTCTTTCGGCTATACTTTTTGGAAACAAAAAAAATAAAAAAACATGTAATTGTTTATTTACTTCTTCAATTCAACATATATATATATATGTATGTAATGTCTTGTCCTTTTGAATTACTTTCATTAGTAATTATATTCTAGTTATTATGAAATAAAAATAATATATTTTAAAAAAAAAAAGGCTACAGTGCTCGTTTTTTCATAAATGCCTTGAAACTAGTATAGCCGCGCGGCTATACTCCTCATTTTTGGAATTTTAAGTCAAATATACTGCAGTGGGTGGGCTGTACTTGTTTGACACGTGGCCTATATAAATATATATAAATAGTATAGCCGGGGCTATAGCAGATCCATTTGTATTTTTTAAAAATAGTATAGCCGCACGGCTATACTTTTTTTTTTCCTTTTCCCATATATTAAATCGTTTCGCCGCCCGGCTGTATTTTTTGACACGTGCCACCTATGCGCTGGGCGCAACCTCTTTCGGCTATACTTTTTGGAAACAAAAAAAAATAAAAAAACATGTAGTTAGTTTATTTACTCTTGTTTTTTATTTACTTCTTTAATTCAACATACATAAACTATGTAATGTCTTGTCCTTTTTAAATTACTTTCATTAGTAATTATTTTTATGTATTATGAAATAAAAATAATGTATTTTAAAACAAAAAAAGCTACAGTGCTCAGTTTTTCCATAAATGCCCTTGAAACTAGTATAGCCGTGCGGCTATACTCCTCATTTTGGAATTTTTTAAGTCAAATATACTGCAGTGGGTGGGCTGTACTTGTTTGACACGTGGCCTTATTATATACATATATATAAATAGTATAGCCGGCGGCTATAGCAGATCCATTTGTATTTTTTTGAAAGAAATAGTATAGCCGCACGGCTATACTTTTTTTTTCCTTCTTTTCCCATTTATTAAATCGTTTCGCCGCCCGGCTGTACTTTTTTGACACGTGCCACCTATGCGCTGGGCGCAACCTCTTTCGGCTATACTTTTTGGAAACAAAAAAAAATAAAAAAACATGTATTTAGTTTATTTACTTCTTCAATTCAACATATATATATATGTATGTAATGTCTTGTCCTTTTTGAATTATTTCATTAGTAATTATATTTAGTTATTATGAAATAAAAATAATGTTTTAAAACAAAAAAAGCTACAGTGCTCAGTTTTTCCATAAATACCCTTGAAACTAGTATAGCCGTGCGGCTATACTCCTCATTTTGGAATTTTTAAGCCAAATATACTGCAGTGGGTGGGCTGTACTTGTTTGACACGTGGCCTGATATATACATATAAAATAGTATAGCCGGCCGCTATAGCAGATCCATTCTATTTTTGAAAGAAATAGTATAGCCGCACGGCTATACTTTTTTTTTCTTCCTTTTCCCATATATTAAATCGTTTCGCCGCCCGCTGTACTTTTTTGACACGTGCCACCTATGCGCTGGGCGCAACCTCTTTCGGCTATACTTTTTGGAAACAAAAAAAAAAAAAACATGTAATTAGTTATTTACTTCTTCAATTCAACATATATATATGTTATATAATGTCTTGTCCTTTTTGAATTACTTTCATTAGTAATTATATTCTAGTTATTATGAAATAAAAATAATGTATTTTAAAACAAAAAAAGCTACAGTGCTCAGTTTTTCCATAAAGCCCTTGAAACTAGTATAGCCGCGCGGCTATACTCCTTTTTTGGAATTTTTAAGCCAAATATACTGCAGTGGGTGGGCTGTACTTGTTTGACACGTGGCCTGACTATTACATATATATAAATAGTATAGCCGGCCGGCTATAGCAGATCCATTTGTATGTTTTTGAAAGAAATAGTATAGCCGCACGGCTATACTTTTTTTTCTTCCTTTTCCCATATATTAAATCGTTTCGCCGCCCGGCTGTACTTTTTTGACACGTGCCACCTATGCGCTGGGCGTAACCTCTTTCGGCTATACTTTTGGAAACAAAAAAAAAAAAAAACATGTAATTACTTTTATTTACTTCTTCAATTCAACATATATATATATGTATGTAATGTCTTGTCCTTTTTGAATTACTTTCATTACTAATTATATTCTAGTTATTATGAAATAAAAATAATGTATTTTAAAACAAAAAAAGCTACAGTGCTCAATTTTTCCATAAATGCCTTGAAACTAGTATAGCCGTGCGGCTATACTCCTCATTTTGGAATTTTTAAGTCAAATATATACTGCAGTGGGTGGGCTGTACTTGTTTGACACGTGGCCTGACTACATACATATATAAATAGTATAGCCGGCCGGCTATAGCAGATCCATTTGTATTTTTTGAAAGAAACAGTATAGCCGCACGGCTATACTTTTTTTTTTCCCTTCCTTTTCCCATATATTAAATCGTTTCACCGCCCGGCTGTAGTTTTTTGACACGTGCCACCTATGCGCTGGGCGTAACCTTTCGGCTATACTTTTTGGAAACAAAAAAAATAAAAAACATGTAATTAGTTTATTTACTTCTTCAATTCAACATTATATAATATGTATGTAATGTCTGTCCGTTTGAATTACTTTCATTAGTAATTATATTCTAGTTATTATGAAATAAAAATAATATATTTTAAAAAAAAAAAGCGGCTGTGCTCCGTTTTTCCTTAAATGCCTTAAAAAGAATAGCCGCGCGGCTATACTCCTCATTTTGGAATTTTTAAGTCAAATATACTGCAGTGGGTGGGCTGTACTTGTTTGACACGTGGCCTCATAATAAATATATATATAGTATAGCCGGCTGGCTATAGCAGATCCATTTGTATTTTTTAAAAATAGTATAGCCGCCGCGGCTATACTTTTTTTTTTCCTTTTCCCATATATTAAATCGTTTCGCCGCGGCTGTATTTTTTTGACACGTGCCACCTATGCGCTGGGCGCAACCTCTTTCGGCTATACTTTTTGGAAACAAAAAAAATTAAAAAAACATGTAGTTAGTTTATTTACTCTTGTTTTTTATTTTACTTCTTTAATTCAACATACATAACTATGTAATGTCTTGTCCTTTTTAATTACTTTCATTAGTAATTATATTTTATGTTATTCTGAAATAAAAATAATGTATTTTAAAACAAAAAAAAGCTACAGTGCTCAGTTTTTCCTTAATGCCCTTGAAACTAGTATAGCCGTGCGGCTATACTCCACATTTTGGAATTTTTTAGTCAAATATACTGCAGTGGGTGGGCTGTACTTGTTTGACACGTGGCCTTATTATATACATATATATAAATAGTATAGCCGGCCGGCTATAGCAGATCCATTTGTATTTTTTGAAAGAAATAGTATAGCCGCACGGCTATACTTTTTTTTTCTTCTTTTCCCATTATTTAAATCGTTTCGCCGCCCGGCTGTATTTTTTGACACGTGCCACCTATGCGCTGGGCGCAACCTCTTTCGGCTATACTTTTTGGAAACAAAAAAAATAAAAAACATGTAATTAGTTTATTTACTTCTCAATTCAACATATATAATATGTGTATGTAATGTCTTGTCCTTTTGAATTAGTTTCATTAGTAATTATATTCTAGTTATTATGAAATAAAAATAATGTGTTTTAAAGCAAAAAAAGCTACAGTGCTCAGTTTTTCCATAAATACCCTTGAAACTAGTATAGCCGTGCGGCTATACTCTCATTTTGGAATTTTTAAGTCAAATATACTGCAGTGGGTGGGCTGTACTTGTTTGACACGTGCCTGACTATATACATATATAAATAGTATAGCCGGCCGGCTATAGCAGATCCATTCTATGTTTTTGAAAGAAATAGTATAGCCGCACGGCTATACTTTTTTTTTCTTCCTTTTCCCATATATTAAATCGTTTCGCCGCCCGGCTGTACTTTTTTGACACGTGCCACCTATGCGCTGGGCGCAACCTCTTTCGGCTATACTTTTTGGAAACAAAAAAAAAAAAAAACATGTAATTAGTTATTTACTTCTTCAATTCAACATATATATGTATATTAATGTCTTGTCCTTTTTGAATTACTTTCTTAGTAATTATATTCTAGTTATTATGAAATAAAAATAATGTATTTTAAAACAAAAAAAGCTACAGTGCTCAGTTTTTCCATAAATGCCCTTGAAACTAGTATAGCGCGGGCTATACTCCTCATTTGGAATTTTTAAGCCAAATATACTGCAGTGGGTGGGCTGTACTTGTTTTGACACGTGGCCTGACTACATACATATATATAAATAGTATAGCCGGCCGGCTATAGCAGACCATTTGTATGTTTTTGAAAGAAAAAATAGTATAGCCGCACGGCTATACTTTTTTTTTTCTTCCTTTTCCCATATATTAATCGTTTCGCGCCCCGCCTGTACTTTTTTGACACGTGCCACCTATGCGCTGGGCGTAACCTCTTTCGGCTATACTTTTTCGAAACAAAAAAAATAAAAAACATGTAATTACTTTATTTACTTTTCAATTCAATATATATTTATGTATGTAATGTCTTGTCCTTTTTGAATTACTTTCTTTAGTAATTATATTCTAGTGTTATTATGAAATAAAAATAATGTATTTTAAAACAAAAAAAGCTACAGTGCTCATTTTTCCATAAATGCCCTTGAAACTAGTATAGCCGTGCGGCTATACTCCTCATTTTGGAATTTTTAAGTCAAATATACTGCAGTGGGTGGGCTGTACTTGTTTGACACGTGGCCTACTACATATATTATAAATAGTATAGCCGCCGGCTATAGCAGATCCATTTGTATTTTTTGAAAGAAACAGTATAGCCGCACGGCTATACTTTTTTTTTTTCCCTTCCTTTTCCCATTATTAAATCGTTTCACCGCCCGGCTGTACTTTTTGACACGTGCCACCTATGCGCTGGGCGTAACCTCTTTCGGCTATACTTTTTGGAAACAAAAAAAATAAAAAAACATGTAATTAGTTTATTTACTTCTTCAATTCAATAATATATATATGTATGTAATGTCTTGTCCTTTTTGAATTACTTTCATTAGTAATTATATTCTAGTTATTATGAAATAAAAATAATATATTTTAAAACAAAAAAAGCGGCTGTGCTCGTTTTTCCTTAAATGCCTTTAAACTAGTAGCCGTGCGGCTATACTCCTCATTTTGGAATTTTTAAGTCAAATATACTGCAGTGGGTGGGCTGTACTTGTTTGACACGTGGCCTCATGAAATAAATATATATAAATAGTATAGCCGGTGGCTATAGCAGATCCATTGTATTTTTTTGAAAAAATAGTATAGCCGCGCGGCTATACTTTTTTTTTTCCTTTTCCATATTAATCGTTTCGCCGCCCGGCTGTATTTTTTTGACACGTGCCACCTATGCGCTGGGCGCCGCAACCTCTTTCGGCTATACTTTTTGGAAACAAAAAAATTAAAAAAACATGTTAGTTAGTTTATTTACTCTTGTTTTTTATTTTACTTCTTAATTCAACATACATAATATGTATGTCTTGTCCTTTTTAAATTACTTTCATTAGTAATTATTTTTAGTATTAGAAATAAAAATAATGTATTTTAAAACAAAAAAAGCTACAGTGCTCAGTTTTTCCATAAATGCCCTTGAAACTAGTATGCCGTGCGGCTATACTCCAATTTTGGAATTTTTAGTCAAATATACTGCAGTGGGTGGGCTGTACTTGTTTGACACGTGGCCTATATATACATATATATAAATAGTATAGCCGGCCGGCTATAGCAGATCCATTTGTATTTTTTGAAGAAATAGTATAGCCGCACGGCTATACTTTTTTTTTCTTCCTTTTCCCATTATTAAATCGTTTCGCCGCCCGGCTGTACTTTTTTGACACGTGCCACCTATGCGCTGGGCGCAACCTCTTTCGGCTATACTTTTTGGAAAAAAAAAAAATAAAAAAACATGTAATTAGTTTATTTACTTCTTCAATTCAACATATATATATATGTATGTTGTCTTGTCCTTTTTGAATTAGTTTCATTAGTAATTATATTCTAGTTATTATGAAAAAAATAATGTGTTTTAAAGCAAAAAAAAGCTACAGTGCTCAGTTTTTCCATAAATACCCTTGAAACTAGTAGCTGCGGCTATACTCCTCATTTTGGAATTTTTAAGCCAAATATACTGCAGTGGGTGGGCTGTACTTGTTTGACACGTGGCCTGACTATATACATATATATAAATAGTATAGCCGGCCGGCTATAGCAGATCCATTTCTTTTTTGAAAGAAATAGTATAGCCGCACGGCTATACTTTTTTTTTCCTTCCTTTTCCCATATATTAAATCGTTTCGCCGCCCGGCTGTACTTTTTTGACACGTGCCACCTATGCGCTGGGCGCAACCTCTTTCGGCTATACTTTTTGGAAACAAAAAAAAAAAAAAACATGTAATTAGTTTAATTTACTTCTTCAATTCAACATATATATGTATATTAATGTCTTGTCCTTTTTGAATTACTTTCTTAGTAATTATATTCTAGTTATTATGAAATAAAAATAATGTATTTTAAACAAAAAAAAGCTACAGTGCTCAGTTTTTCCAAAATGCCCTTGAAACTAGTATAGCGCGCGGCTATACTCCTTCATTTTGGAATTTTTAAGCCAAATATACTGCAGTGGGTGGGCTGTACTTGTTTGACACGTGGCCTGACTACATATACATATATAAATAGTATAGCCGGCCGGCTATAGCAGACCATTTGTATGTTTTTGAAAGAAATAGTATAGCCGCACGGCTATACTTTTTTTTTTCTTCCTTTTCCCATATATTAAATCGTTTCGCGCCCCGCCTGTACTTTTTTGACACGTGCCACCTATGCGCTGGGCGTCAACCTCTTTCGGCTATACTTTTTCGAAACAAAAAAAATAAAAAAACATGTAATTACTTTATTTACTTCTTCAATTCAACATATATTATAATGTATGTAATGTCTTGTCCTTTTTGAATTACTTCATTATTATTATATTCTAGTTATTATGAAATAAAAATAATGTATTTTAAAACAAAAAAAGCTACAGTGCTCAATTTTTCCATAAATGCCCTTGAAACTAGTATAGCCGTGCGGCTATACTCCTCATTTTGGAATTTTTAAGTCAAATATACTGCAGTGGGTGGGCTGTACTTGTTTGACACGTGGCCTGACTACATACATATATAAATAGTATAGCCGGCCGGCTATAGCAGATCCATTTGTTTTTTTGAAAGAAATAGTATAGCCGCACGGCTATACTTTTTTTTTCCTTCCTTTTCCCATATATTAAATCGTTTCACCGCCCGGCTGTAGTTTTTTTGACACGTGCCACCTATGCGCTGGGCGTAACCTCTTTCGGCTATACTTTTTGGAAACAAAAAATAAAAAAACATGTAATTAGTTTTATTTACTTCTTCAATTCAACATATATATATATATGTATGTAATGTCTTGTCCGTTTTGAATTACTTTCATTAGTAATTATATTCTAGTTATTATGAAATAAAAATAATATATTTTAAAACAAAAAGCGGCTGTGCTCGTTTTTCCTTAAATGCCTTTAAAACTAGTATAGCCGCGCGGCTATACTCCTCATTTTGGAATTTTTAAGTCAAATATACTGCAGTGGGTGGGCTGTACTTGTTGACACGTGGCCTCATGAAATATATATATATAAATAGTATAGCCGGCTGCTATAGCAGATCCATTTGTATTTTTTAAAATAGTATAGCCGCGCGGCTATACTTTTTTTTTTCCTTTTCCCATATATTAAATCGTTTCGCCGCCCGGCTGTATTTTTTGACACGTGCCACCTATGCGCTGGGCGCAACCTCTTTCGGCTATACTTTTTGGAAACAAAAAAATTAAAAAACATGTAGTTAGTTTATTTACTCTTGTTTTTTATTTTACTTCTTTAATTCAACATACATAAACTATGTAATGTCTTGTCCTTTTTAAATTACTTCATTAGTAATTATATTTTATGTATTCTGAAATAAAAATAATGTATTTTAAAACAAAAAAGCTACAGTGCTCGTTTTTCCATAAATGCCCTTGAAACTAGTATAGCCGTGCGGCTATACTCCACATTTTGGAATTTTTTAGTCAAATATACTGCAGTGGGTGGGCTGTACTTGTTTGACACGTGGCCTTATTATATACATATATATAAATAGTATAGCCGGCCGGCTATAGCAGATCCATTTGTATTTTTTGAAAGAAATAGTATAGCCGCACGGCTATACTTTTTTTTTCCTTCTTTTCCCATTTATTAAATCGTTTCGCCGCCCGGCTGTACTTTTTTGACACGTGCCCCTATGCGCTGGGCGCAACCTCTTTCGGCTATACTTTTTGGAAACAAAAAAAAATAAAAAAACATGTAATTAGTTTATTTACTTCTTCAATTCAACATAATATATATGTATGTAATGTCTTGTCCTTTTGAATTAGTTTCATTAGTAATTATATTCTAGTTATTAGAAATAAAAATAATGTTTTTAAAGCAAAAAAAGCTACAGTGCTCAGTTTTTCCATAAATACCTTGAAACTAGTATAGCCGTGCGGCTATACTCCTCATTTTGGAATTTTTAAGCCAAATATACTGCAGTGGGTGGGCTGTACTTGTTTGACACGTGGCCTGACTATATACATATATATAAATAGTATAGCCGGCGGCTATAGCAGATCCATTTCTATGTTTTTGAAAGAAATAGTATAGCCGCACGGCTATACTTTTTTTTTCTTCCTTTTCCCATATATTAAATCGTTTCGCCGCCCGGCTGTACTTTTTTGACACGTGCCACCTATGCGCTGGGCGCAACCTCTTTCGGCTATACTTTTTGGAAACAAAAAAAAAAAAAAAACATGTAATTAGTTAATTTTACTTCTTCAATTCAACATATATATATGTATATAATGTCTTGTCCTTTTTGAATTACTTTCTTTAGTAATTATTCTAGTTATTATGAAATAAAAATAATGTATTTTAAAACAAAAAAAGCTACAGTGCTCAGTTTTTCCATAATGCCCTTGAAATAGTATAGCCGCGCGGCTATACTCCTCATTTTGGAATTTTTAAGCCAAATATACTGCAGTGGGTGGGCTGTACTTGTTTGACACGTGGCCTGACTACATACATATAATAAATAGTATAGCCGGCCGGCTATAGCAGAACCATTTGTATGTTTTTGAAAGAAATAGTATAGCCGCACGGCTATACTTTTTTTTTCTTCCTTTTCCCATATATTAAATCGTTTCGCCGCCCGCCTGTACTTTTTTGACAGTGCCACCTATGCGCTGGGCGTAACCTCTTTCGGCTATACTTTTTCGAAACAAAAAAAATAAAAAACATGTAATTACTTTATTTACTTCTTCAATTCAACATTATATATATGTATGTAATGTCTTGTCCTTTTTGAATTACTTTCATTACTAATTATATTCTAGTTATTATGAAATAAAAATAATGTATTTTAAAACAAAAAAAGCTACAGTGCTCAATTTTTCATAAATGCCCTTGAAACTAGTATAGCCGTGCGGCTATACTCCTCATTTTGGAATTTTTAAGTCAAATATACTGCAGTGGGTGGGCTGTACTTGTTTGACACGTGGCCTGACTACATACATATATATAAATAGTATAGCGGCCGGCTATAGCAGATCCATTTGTATTTTTTGAAAGAAACAGTATAGCCGCACGGCTATACTTTTTTTTTTCCTTCCTTTTCCCATATATTAAATCGTTTCACGCCCGGCTGTAGTTTTTTGACACGTGCCACTATGCGGGGCGTAACCTCTTTCGGCTATACTTTTTGGAAACAAAAAAATAAAAAAACATGTAATTAGTTTATTTACTTCTTCAATTCAACATATATATATATGTATGTAATGTCTTGTCCGTTTTGAATTACTTTCATTAGTAATTATATTCTAGTTATTATGAAATAAAAATAATATATTTTAAAACAAAAAAAGCGGCTGTGCTGTTTTTCCTTAAATGCCTTTAAACTAGTATAGCCGCGCGGCTATACTCCTCATTTTGGAATTTTTAAGTCAAATATACTGCAGTGGGTGGGCTGTACTTGTTTGACACGTGGCCTCATTAAATACATATATATAAATAGTATAGCCGGCCGGCTATAGCAGATCCATTTGTATTTTTTTTAAAAATAGTATAGCCGCGCGGCTATACTTTTTTTTTTCCTTTTCCCATATATTAAATCGTTTCGCCGCCCGGCTGTACTTTTTTGACACGTGCCACCTATGCGCTGGGCGCAACCTCTTTCGGCTATACTTTTTGGAAACAAAAAAAATTAAAAAAACATGTAGTTAGTTTATTTACTCTTGTTTTTTATTTTACTTCTTTAATTCAACATACATAACTATGTATGTCTTGTCCTTTTAAATTACTTTCATTAGTATATTATTTTATGTATTTGAAATAAAAATAATGTATTTTAAAACAAAAAAAGCTACAGTGCTCAGTTTTTCCATAAATGCCCTTGAAACTAGTATAGCCGTGCGGCTATACTCCACATTTTGGAATTTTTTAGTCAAATATACTGCAGTGGGTGGGCTGTACTTGTTTGACACGTGGCCTTATTATATACATATATAAATAGTATAGCCGGCCGGCTATAGCAGATCATTTGTATTTTTTGAAAGAATAGTATAGCCGCAGGCTATACTTTTTTTTTCCTTCGTTTTCCCATTATTAAATCGTTTCGCCGCCCGGCTGTATTTTTTGACACGTGCCACCTATGCGCTGGGCGCAACCTCTTTCGGCTATACTTTTGGAAACAAAAAAAAATAAAAAACATGTAATTAGTTTATTTACTTCTTCAATTCAACATATATATATATGTATGTAATGTCTTGTCCTTTTTGAATTAGTTTCATTAGTAATTATATTCTAGTTATTATGAAATAAAAATAATGTGTTTTAAACAAAAAAGCTACAGTGCTCAGTTTTTCCATAAATACCCTTGAAACTAGTATTGCCGTGCGGCTATACTCCTTCATTTTGAATTTTTAAGCCAAATATACTGCAGTGGGTGGGCTGTACTTGTTTGACACGTGGCCTGACTATATACATATATATAATAGTATAGCCGGCCGGCTATAGCAGATCCATTTCTATGTTTTTGAAAGAAATAGTATAGCCGCACGGCTATACTTTTTTTTTCTTCCTTTTCCCATATATTAAATCGTTTCGCCGCCCGGCTGTACTTTTTTGACACGTGCCACCTATGCGCTGGGCGCAACCTCTTTCGGCTATACTTTTTGGAAACAAAAAAAAAAAAAAACATGTAATTAGTTAATTTACTTCTTCAATTCAACATATATATGTATATAATGTCTTGTCCTTTTTGAATTACTTTCTTTAGTAATTATATTCTAGTTATTATGAAATAAAAATAATGTATTTTAAAACAAAAAGCTACAGTGCTCAGTTTTTCCATAAATGCCCTTGAAACTAGTTTAGCGCGCGGCTATACTCCTCATTTTGGAATTTTTAAGCCAAATATACTGCAGTGGGTGGGCTGTACTTGTTTGACACGTGGCCTGATACATACATATATATAAATAGTATAGCCGGCCGGCTATAGCAGAACCATTTGTATGTTTTTGAAAGAAATAGTATAGCCGCACGGCTATACTTTTTTTTTTCTTCCTTTTCCCATAATTAAATCGTTTCGCCGCGCCCTGTACTTTTTTGACACGTGCCACCTATGCGCTGGGCAACCTCTTTCGGCTATACTTTTTCGAAACAAAAAAAATAAAAAAACATGTAATTACTTTATTTACTTCTTCAATTCAACATATATATATATGTATGTAATGTCTTGTCCTTTTTGAATTACTTTCATTACTAATTATATTCTAGTTATTATGAAATAAAAATAATGTATTTTAAAACAAAAAAAGCTACAGTGCTCAATTTTTCCATAAATGCCCTTGAAACTAGTATAGCCGTGCGGCTATACTCCTCATTTTGGAATTTTAAGTCAAATATACTGCAGTGGGTGGGCTGTACTTGTTTGACACGTGGCCTGACTACATACATATATAAATAGTATAGCCGGCCGGCTATAGCAGATCCATTTGTATTTTTTGAAAGAAACAGTATAGCCGCACGGCTATACTTTTTTTTTTCCTTCCTTTTCCCATATATTAAATCGTTTCACCGCCCGGCTGTATTTTTTGACACGTGCCACCTATGCGCTGGGCGTAACCTCTTTCGGCTATACTTTTTGGAAACAAAAAAAATAAAAAACATGTAATTAGTTTATTTACTTCTCAATTCAACATATATATATTATATGTATGTAATGTCTTGTCCGTTTTGAATTACTTTCATTAGTAATTATATTCTAGTTATTATGAAATAAAAATAATATATTTTAAACAAAAAAAGCGGCTGTGCTCCGTTTTTCCTTAAATGCCTTTAAAACTAGTATAGCCGCGCGGCTATACTCCTCATTTTGGAATTTTTAAGTCAAATATACTGCAGTGGGTGGGCTGTACTTGTTTGACACGTGGCCTCATGAAATAAATATATATAAATAGTATAGCCGGCTGGCTATAGCAGATCCATTTGTATTTTTTTAAAAAATAGTATAGCCGCGCGGCTATACTTTTTTTTTTTCCTTTTCCCATATATTAAATCGTTTCGCCGCCCGGCTGTACTTTTTTGACACGTGCCACCTATGCGCTGGGCGCAACCTCTTTCGGCTATACTTTTTGGAAACAAAAAAAATTAAAAAAACATGTAGTTAGTTTATTTACTCTTGTTTTTTATTTTACTTCTTTAATTCAACATACATAACTATGTAATGTCTTGTCCTTTTTAAATTACTTTCATTAGTAATTATATTTTATGTATTCTGAAATAAAAATAATGTATTTTAAAACAAAAAAAGCTACAGTGCTCAGTTTTTCCATAAATGCCCTGAAACTAGTATAGCCGTGCGGCTATACTCCACTTTTGGAATTTTTAGTCAAATATACTGCAGTGGGTGGGCTGTACTTGTTTGACACGTGGCCTTATTATATACATATATATAAATAGTATAGCCGGCCGGCTATAGCAGATCCATTTGTATTTTTTGAAAGAAATAGTATAGCCGCACGGCTATACTTTTTTTTTCCTTCGTTTTCCCATTTATTAAATCGTTTCGCCGCCCGGCTGTACTTTTTTGACACGTGCCACCTATGCGCTGGCGCAACCTCTTTCGGCTATACTTTTTGGAAACAAAAAAAAATAAAAAAACATGTAATTAGTTTATTTACTTCTTCAATTCATAATATATATGTATGTAATGTCTTGTCCTTTTTGAATTAGTTTCATTAGTAATTATATTCTAGTTATTATGAAATAAAAATAATGTGTTTTAAAGCAAAAAAGCTACAGTGCTCAGTTTTTCCATAAATACCCTTGAAACTAGTATAGCCGTGCGGCTATACTCCTCATTTTGGAATTTTTAAGCCAAATATACTGCAGTGGGTGGGCTGTACTTGTTTGACACGTGGCCTGACTATATACATATATATAAATAGTATAGCCGGCGGCTATAGCAGATCCATTTCTATGTTTTTGAAAGAAATAGTATAGCCGCACGGCTATACTTTTTTTTTCTTCCTTTTCCCATATTTAAATCGTTTCGCCGCCCGGCTGTACTTTTTTGACACGTGCCACCTATGCGCTGGGCGCAACCTCTTTCGGCTATACTTTTTGGAAACAAAAAAAAAAAAAAAACATGTAATTAGTTAATTTACTTCTTCAATTCAACATATATATATGTATATAATGTCTTGTCCTTTTTGAATTACTTTCTTTAGTAATTATATTCTAGTTATTATGAAATAAAAATAATGTATTTTAAAACAAAAAAAGCTACAGTGCTCAGTTTTTCCATAAATGCCCTTGAAACTAGTATAGCCGCGCGGCTATACTCCTCATTTTGGAATTTTTAAGCCAAATATACTGCAGTGGGTGGGCTGTACTTGTTTGACACGTGGCCTGACTACATACATATATATAAATAGTATAGCCGGCCGGCTATAGCAGAACCATTTGTATGTTTTTGAAAGAAATAGTATAGCCGCACGGCTATACTTTTTTTTTTCTTCCTTTTCCCATATATTAAATCGTTTCGCCGCCGCTGTACTTTTTTGACACGTGCCACCTATGCGCTGGGCGTAACCTCTTTCGGCTATACTTTTTCGAAACAAAAAAAATAAAAAAACATGTAATTACTTTATTTACTTCTTCAATTCAACATATATATATATGTATGTAATGTCTTGTCCTTTTTGAATTACTTTCATTACTAATTATATTCTAGTTATTATGAAATAAAAATAATGTTTTTAAAACAAAAAAAGCTACAGTGCTCAATTTTTCCATAAATGCCCTTGAAACTAGTATAGCCGTGCGGCTATACTCCTCATTTTGGAATTTTTAAGTCAAATATACTGCAGTGGGTGGGCTGTACTTGTTTGACACGTGGCCTGACTACATACATATATAAATAGTATAGCCGGCCGGCTATAGCAGATCCATTTGTATTTTTTGAAAGAAACAGTATAGCCGCACGGCTATACTTTTTTTTTTCCCTTCCTTTTCCCATATATTAAATCGTTTCACCGCCCGGCTGTAGTTTTTTGACACGTGCCACCTATGCGCTGGGCGTAACCTCTTTCGGCTATACTTTTTGGAAACAAAAAAAATAAAAAAACATGTAATTAGTTTATTTACTTCTTCAATTCAACATATATATATATATATATGTATGTAATGTCTTGTCCGTTTTGAATTACTTTCATTAGTAATTATATTCTAGTTATTATGAAAAAAAATAATATATTTAAAACAAAAAAAGCGGCTGTGCTCCGTTTTTTCCTTAAATGCCTTTAAAACTAGTATAGCGCGCGGCTATACTCCTCATTTTGGAATTTTTAAGTCAAAATACTGCAGTGGGTGGGCTGTACTTGTTTGACACGTGGCCTCATGAAATAACATATATATAAATAGTATAGCCGGCCGGCTATAGCAGATCCATTTGTATTTTTTTTTAAAAATAGTATAGCCGCGCGGCTATACTTTTTTTTTTTTTTCCCTTTTCCCATATATTAAATCGTTTCGCCGCCCGGCTGTATTTTTTGACACGTGCCACTATGCGCTGGGCGCAACCTCTTTCGGCTATACTTTTTGGAAACAAAAAAAATTAAAAAAACATGTAGTTAGTTTATTTACTCTTGTTTTTTATTTTACTTCTTTAATTCAACATACATAACTATGTAATGTCTTGTCCTTTTTAAATTACTTTCATTAGTAATTATATTTTATGTATTCTGAAATAAAAATAATGTATTTTAAAACAAAAAAAGCTACAGTGCTCAGTTTTTCCATAAATGCCCTTGAAACTAGTATAGCCGTGCGGCTATACTCCACATTTTGGAATTTTTTAGTCAAATATACTGCAGTGGGTGGGCTGTACTTGTTTGACACGTGGCCTTATTATATACATATATATAAATAGTATAGCCGGCCGGCTATAGCAGATCCATTTGTATTTTTTGAAAGAAATAGTATAGCCGCACGGCTATACTTTTTTTTTCCTTCGTTTTCCCATTTATTAAATCGTTTCGCCGCCCGGCTGTACTTTTTTGACACGTGCCACCTATGCGCTGGGCGCAACCTCTTTCGGCTATACTTTTTGGAAACAAAAAAAAATAAAAAAACATGTAATTAGTTTATTTACTTCTTCAATTCAACATATATATATATGTATGTAATGTCTTGTCCTTTTTGAATTAGTTTCATTAGTAATTATATTCTAGTTATTATGAAATAAAAATAATGTGTTTTAAAGCAAAAAAAGCTACAGTGCTCAGTTTTTCCATAAATACCCTTGAAACTAGTATAGCCGTGCGGCTATACTCCTCATTTTGGAATTTTTAAGCCAAATATACTGCAGTGGGTGGGCTGTACTTGTTTGACACGTGGCCTGACTATATACATATATATAAATAGTATAGCCGGCCGGCTATAGCAGATCCATTTCTATGTTTTTGAAAGAAATAGTATAGCCGCACGGCTATACTTTTTTTTTCTTCCTTTTCCCATATATTAAATCGTTTCGCCGCCCGGCTGTACTTTTTTGACACGTGCCACCTATGCGCTGGGCGCAACCTCTTTCGGCTATACTTTTTGGAAACAAAAAAAAAAAAAAACATGTAATTAGTTAATTTACTTCTTCAATTCAACATATATATATGTATAATGTCTTGTCCTTTTTGAATTACTTTCTTTAGTAATTATATTCTAGTTATTATGAAATAAAAATAATGTATTTTAAACAAAAAAAGCTACAGTGCTCAGTTTTTCCATAAATGCCCTTGAAACTAGTATAGCCGCGCGGCTATACTCCTCATTTTGGAATTTTTAAGCCAAATATACTGCAGTGGGTGGGCTGTACTTGTTTGACACGTGGCCTGACTACATACATATATATAAATAGTATAGCCGGCCGGCTATAGCAGACCATTGTATGTTTTTGAAAGAAATAGTATAGCCGCACGGCTATACTTTTTTTTTTCTTCCTTTTCCCATATATTAAATCGTTTCGCCGCCCGCCTGTACTTTTTTGACACGTGCCACCTATGCGCTGGGCGTAACCTCTTTCGGCTATACTTTTTCGAAACAAAAAAAATAAAAAAACATGTAATTACTTTATTTACTTCTTCAATTCAACATATATATATATGTATGTAATGTCTTGTCCTTTTTGAATTACTTTCATTACTAATTATATTCTAGTTATTATGAAATAAAAATAATGTATTTTAAAACAAAAAAAGCTACAGTGCTCAATTTTTCCATAAATGCCCTTGAAACTAGTATAGCCGTGCGGCTATACTCCTCATTTTGGAATTTTTAAGTCAAATATACTGCAGTGGGTGGGCTGTACTTGTTTGACACGTGGCCTGACTACATACATATATATAAATAGTATAGCCGGCCGGCTATAGCAGATCCATTTGTATTTTTTGAAAGAAACAGTATAGCCGCACGGCTATACTTTTTTTTTTCCCTTCCTTTTCCCATATATTAAATCGTTTCACCGCCCGGCTGTAGTTTTTTGACACGTGCCACCTATGCGCTGGGCGTAACCTCTTTCGGCTATACTTTTTGGAAACAAAAAAAATAAAAAAACATGTAATTAGTTTATTTACTTCTTCAATTCAACATATATATATATATATGTATGTAATGTCTTGTCCGTTTTGAATTACTTTCATTAGTAATTATATTCTAGTTATTATGAAATAAAAATAATATATTTTAAAACAAAAAAAGCGGCTGTGCTCCGTTTTTCCTTAAATGCCTTTAAAACTAGTATAGCCGCGCGGCTATACTCCTCATTTTGGAATTTTTAAGTCAAATATACTGCAGTGGGTGGGCTGTACTTGTTTGACACGTGGCCTCATGAAATAAATATATATAAATAGTATAGCCGGCTGGCTATAGCAGATCCATTTGTATTTTTTTTAAAAATAGTATAGCCGCGCGGCTATACTTTTTTTTTTCCTTTTCCCATATATTAAATCGTTTCGCCGCCCGGCTGTATTTTTTTGACACGTGCCACCTATGCGCTGGGCGCAACCTCTTTCGGCTATACTTTTTGGAAACAAAAAAAATTAAAAAAACATGTAGTTAGTTTATTTACTCTTGTTTTTTATTTTACTTCTTTAATTCAACATACATAACTATGTAATGTCTTGTCCTTTTTAAATTACTTTCATTAGTAATTATATTTTATGTATTCTGAAATAAAAATAATGTATTTTAAAACAAAAAAAGCTACAGTGCTCAGTTTTTCCATAAATGCCCTTGAAACTAGTATAGCCGTGCGGCTATACTCCACATTTTGGAATTTTTTAGTCAAATATACTGCAGTGGGTGGGCTGTACTTGTTTGACACGTGGCCTTATTATATACATATATATAAATAGTATAGCCGGCCGGCTATAGCAGATCCATTTGTATTTTTTGAAAGAAATAGTATAGCCGCACGGCTATACTTTTTTTTTCCTTCGTTTTCCCATTTATTAAATCGTTTCGCCGCCCGGCTGTACTTTTTTGACACGTGCCACCTATGCGCTGGGCGCAACCTCTTTCGGCTATACTTTTTGGAAAAAAAAAAAATAAAAAAACATGTAATTAGTTTATTTACTTCTTCAATTCAACATATATATATATGTATGTAATGTCTTGTCCTTTTTGAATTAGTTTCATTAGTAATTATATTCTAGTTATTATGAAATAAAAATAATGTGTTTTAAAGCAAAAAAAGCTACAGTGCTCAGTTTTTCCATAAATACCCTTGAAACTAGTATAGCCGTGCGGCTATACTCCTCATTTTGGAATTTTTAAGCCAAATATACTGCAGTGGGTGGGCTGTACTTGTTTGACACGTGGCCTGACTATATACATATATATAAATAGTATAGCCGGCCGGCTATAGCAGATCCATTTCTATGTTTTTGAAAGAAATAGTATAGCCGCACGGCTATACTTTTTTTTTCTTCCTTTTCCCATATATTAAATCGTTTCGCCGCCCGGCTGTACTTTTTTGACACGTGCCACCTATGCGCTGGGCGCAACCTCTTTCGGCTATACTTTTTGGAAACAAAAAAAAAAAAAAACATGTAATTAGTTAATTTACTTCTTCAATTCAACATATATATATGTATATAATGTCTTGTCCTTTTTGAATTACTTTCTTTAGTAATTATATTCTAGTTATTATGAAATAAAAATAATGTATTTTAAAACAAAAAAAGCTACAGTGCTCAGTTTTTCCATAAATGCCCTTGAAACTAGTATAGCCGCGCGGCTATACTCCTCATTTTGGAATTTTTAAGCCAAATATACTGCAGTGGGTGGGCTGTACTTGTTTGACACGTGGCCTGACTATATACATATATATAAATAGTATAGCCGGCCGGCTATAGCAGATCCACTTGTATGTTTTTAAAAGAAATAGTATAGCCGCACGGCTATACTTTTTTTTTCCTTCCTTTTCCCATATATTAAATTGTTTCGCCGTCCGGCTGTACTTTTTTGACACGTGCCACCTATGCGCTGGGCGTAACCTCTTTCGGCTATACTTTTTCGAAACAAAAAAAATAAAAAAACATGTAATTACTTTATTTACTTCTTCAATTCAACATATATATATATGTATGTAATGTCTTGTCCTTTTTGAATTACTTTCATTAGTAATTATATTCTAGTTATTATGAAATAAAAATAATATATTTAAAAAAAAAAAAAAAGCGGCTGTGCTCCGTTTTTTCTTAAATGCCTGTAAAACTAGTATAGCCGTGCGGCTATACTCCTCATTTTGGAATTTTTAATTCAAATATACTGCAGTGGGTGGGCTGTACTTGTTTGACACGTGGCCTTATTATACACATATATATAAATAGTATAGCCGGCCGGCTATAGCAGATCCATTTGTATTTTTTGAAAGAAATAGTATAGCCGCGCGGCTATACTTTTTTTTTCCTTCCTTTTCCCATAAATTAAATTTTTTCGCCCCCCGGTTGTACTTTTTTGACACGTGCCACCTATGCGCTGGGCGCTACCTCTTTCGGCTATACTTTTTGGAAACAAAAAAAATTAAAAAAACATGTAGTTAGTTTATTTACTCTTGTTTTTTATTTTACTTCTTTAATTCGACATACATAACTATGTAATGTCTTGTCCTTTTTAAATTACTTTCATTAGTAATTATATTTTATGTATTCTGAAATAAAAATAATGTATTTTAAAACAAAAAAAGCTACAGTGCTCAGTTTTTCCATAAATGCCCTTGAAACTAGTATAGCCGTGCGGCTATACTCCACATTTTGGAATTTTTAGTCAAATATACTGCAGTGGGTGGGCTGTACTTGTTTGACACGTGGCCTTATTATATACATATATATAAAAAGTATAGCCGGCCGGCTATAGCAGATCCATTTGTATTTTTTGAAAGAAATAGTATAGCCGCACGGCTATACTTTTTTTTTTCCTTCGTTTTCCCATTTATTAAATCGTTTCGCCGCCCGGCTGTACTTTTTTGACACGTGCCACCTATGCGCTGGGCGCAACCTCTTTCGGCTATACTTTTTGGAAACAACAAAAAAATAAAAAAACATGTAATTAGTTTATTTACTTCTTCAATTCAACATATATATATATATATGTATGTAATGTCTTGTCCTTTTTGAATTAGTTTCATTAGTAATTATATTCTAGTTATTATGAAATTAAAATAATGTATTTTAAAGCAAAAAAAGCTACAGTGCTCAGTTTTTCCATAAATACCCTTGAAACTAGTATAGCCGTGCGGCTATACTCCTCATTTTGGAATTTTTAAGCCAAATATACTGCAGTGGGTGGGCTGTACTTGTTTGACACGTGGCCTGACTATATACATATATATATATAGTATAGCCGGCCGGCTATAGCAGATCCATTTGTATGTTTTTGAAAGAAATAGTATAGCCGCACGGCTATACTTTTTTTTTCTTCCTTTTCCCATATATTAAATCGTTTCGCCGCCCGGCTGTACTTTTTTGACACGTGCCACCTATGCGCTGGGCGCAACCTCTTTCGGCTATACTTTTTGGAAACAAAAAAAAAAAAAAACATGTAATTAGTTAATTTACTTCTTCAATTCAACATATATATATGTATGTAATGTCTTGTCCTTTTTGAATTACTTTCTTTAGTAATTATATTCTAGTTATTATGAAATAAAAATAATGTATTTTAAAACAAAAAAAGCTACAGTGCTCAGTTATTCCATAAATGCCCTTGAAACTAGTATAGCCGCGCGGCTATACTCTCATTTTGGAATTTTTAAGCCAAATATACTGCAGTGGGTGGGCTGTACTTGTTTGACACGTGGCCTGACTATATACATATATAAATAGTATAGCCGGCCGGCTATAGCAGATCCATTTGTATGTTTTTGAAAGAAATAGTATAGCCGCACGGCTATACTTTTTTTTCCCTTCCTTTTCCCATATATTAAATTGTTTCGCCGTCCGGCTGTACTTTTCTGACACGTGCCACCTATGCGCTGGGCGTAACCTCTTTCGGCTATACTTTTTGGAAACAAAAAAAATAAAAAAACATGTAATTAGTTTATTTACTTCTTCAATTCAACATATATATATATATGTATGTAATGTCTTGTCCTTTTTGAATTACTTTCATTAGTAATTATATTCTAGTTATTATGAAATAAAAATAATATATTTAAAAAAAAAAAAAAAAGCGGCTGTGCTCCGTTTTTTCTTAAATGCCTATAAAACTAGTATAGCAGTGCGGCTATACTCCTCATTTTGGAATTTTTAATTCAAATATACTGCAGTGGGTGGGCTGTACTTGTTTGACACGTGGCCTGACTATATACATATATATAAATAGTATAGCCGGCCGGCTATAGCAGATCCATTTGCATTTTTTGAAAGAAATAGTATAGCCGCACGGCTATACTGTTTTTTTCCTTCCTTTTCCCATATATTAAATCGTTTAACCCCCCCGGCTGTACTTTTTTGACACGTGCCACCTATGCGCTGGGCGCAACCTCTTTCGGCTATACTTTTTGGAAACAAAAAAAAATAAAAAAACATGTAATTAGTTTATTTACTTCTTCAATTCAACATATATATATATATATATGTATGTAATGTCTTGTCCTTTTTGAATTAGTTTCATTAGTAATTATATTCTAGTTATTATGAAATAAAAATAATGTATTTTAAAGCAAAAAAAGCTACAGTGCTCAGTTTTTCCATAAATACCCTTGAAACTAGTATAGCCGTGCGGCTATACTCCTCATTTTGGAATTTTTAAGCCAAATATACTGCAGTGGGTGGGCTGTACTTGTTTGACACGTGGCCTGACTATATACATATATATAAATAGTATAGCCGGCCGGCTATAGCAGATCCATTTGTATGTTTTTGAAAGAAATAGTATAGCCGCACGGCTATACTTTTTTTTTCCTTCCTTTTCCCATATATTAAATTGTTTCGCCGTCCGGCTGTACTTTTTTGACACGTGCCACCTATGCGCTGGGCGTAACCTCTTTCGGCTATACTTTTTGGAAACAAAAAAAATAAAAAAACATGTAATTACTTTATTTACTTCTTCAATTCAACATATATATATATGTATGTAATGTCTTGTCCTTTTTGAATTACTTTCATTACTAATTATATTCTAGTTATTATGAAATAAAAATAATATATTTTAAAAAAAAAAAAAAAAGCGGCTGTGCTCCGTTTTTTCTTAAATGCCTATAAAACTAGTATAGCCGCGCGGCTATACTCCTCATTTTGGAATTTTTAAATCAAATATACTGCAGTGGGTGGGCTGTACTTGTTTGACACGTGGCCTGACTATATACATATATATAAATAGTATAGCCGGCCGGCTATAGCAGATCCATTTGTATTTTTTGAAAGAAATAGTATAGCCGCGCGGCTATACTTTTTTTTTCCTTCCTTTTCCCATAAATTAAATCGTTTCGCCGCCCGGTTGTACTTTTTTAACACGTGCCACCTATGCGCTGGGCGCTACCTCTTTCGGCTATACTTTTTGGAAACAAAAAAAATTAAAAAACATGTAGTTAGTTTATTTACTTTGTTTTTTATTTTACTTCTTTAATTCAACATACAAAACTATGTAATGTCTTGTCCTTTTTAAATTACTTTCATTAGTAATTATATTTTATTTATTATGAAATAAAAATAATGTATTTTAAAAGAAAAAAAGCTACAGTGCTCAGTTTTTCCATAAATGCCCTTGAAACTAGTATAGCCGTGCGGCTATACTCCATATTTTGGAATTTTTTAGTCAAATATACTGCAGTGGGTGGGCTGTACTTGTTTGACACGTGGCATTATTATATACATATATATAAATAGTATAGCCGGCCGGCTATAGCAGATCTATTTGTATTTTTTGAAAGAAATAGTATAGCCGCTCGGCTATACTTTTTTTTTCTTCCTTTTCCCATATATTAAATCGTTTCGCCGCCCGGCTGTACTTTTTTGACACGTGCCACCTATGCGCTGGGTGCAACCTCTTTCGGCTATACTTTTTGGAAACAAAAAAAAATAAAAAGACATGTAATTAGTTTATTTACTTCTTCAATTCAACATATATATATATATGTATGTAATGTCTTGTCCTTTTGGAATTACTTTCTTTAGTACTTATATTCTAGTTATTATGAAATAAAAATAATGTATTTTAAAACAAAAAAAGCTACAGTGCTCAGTTTTTCCATAAATACCCTTGAAACTAGTATAGCCGTGCGGCTATACTCTTCATTTTGGAATTCTTAAGTCAAATATACTGCAGTGGGTGGGCTGTACTTGTTTGACACGTGGCCTGACTATATACATATATAAATAGTATAGCCGGCCGGCTATAGCAGATCCATTTGTATTTTTTGAAAGAAACAGTATAGCCGCACGGCTATACTTTTTTTTTTCCCTTCCTTTTCCCATATATTAAATCGTTTCGCCGCCCGGCTGTACTTTTTTGACACGTGCCACCTATGCGCTGGGCGCAACCTCTTTCGGCTATACTTTTTGGAAACAAAAAAAATTAAAAAACATGTAATTACTTTATTTACTTCTTCAATTCAACATATATATATGTATGTAATATCTTGTCCTTTTTGAATTACTTTCATTAGTAATTATATTCTAGTTATTATGAAATAAAAATAATATATTTTAAAACAAAAAAAGCGGCTGTGCTCCGTTTCATTTTGGAATTTTTAAGTCAAATATACTGCAGTGGGTGGGCTGTACTTGTTTGACACGTGGCCGTATTATACACATATATATAAATAGTATAGCCGGCCGGCTATAGCAGATCCATTTGTATTTTTTGAAAGAAATAGTATAGCCGCACGGCTATACTTTTTTTTTCCTTCCTTTTCCCATATATTAAATCGTTTCGCCGCCCGGCTGTACTTTTTTGACACGTGCCACCTATGCGCTGGGCGCAACCTCTTTCGGCTATACTTTTTGGAAACAAAAAAAAATAAAAAGACATGTAATTAGTTTATTTACTTCTTCAATTCAACATATATATATATATGTATGTAATGTCTTGTCCTTTTGGAATTACTTTCTTTAGTACTTATATTCTAGTTATTATGAAATAAAAATAATGTATTTTAAAACAAAAAAAGCTACAGTGCTCAGTTTTTCCATAAATACCCTTGAAACTAGTATAGCCGTGCGGCTATACTCTTCATTTTGGAATTCTTAAGTCAAATATACTGCAGTGGGTGGGCTGTACTTGTTTGACACGTGGCCTGACTATATACATATATAAATAGTATAGCCGGCCGGCTATAGCAGATCCATTTGTATTTTTTGAAAGAAACAGTATAGCCGCACGGCTATACTTTTTTTTTTCCCTTCCTTTTCCCATATATTAAATCGTTTCGCCGCCCGGCTGTACTTTTTTGACACGTGCCACCTATGCGCTGGGCGCAACCTCTTTCGGCTATACTTTTTGGAAACAAAAAAAATTAAAAAACATGTAATTACTTTATTTACTTCTTCAATTCAACATATATATATGTATGTAATATCTTGTCCTTTTTGAATTACTTTCATTAGTAATTATATTCTAGTTATTATGAAATAAAAATAATATATTTTAAAAAAAAAAAGCGGCTGTGCTCCGTTTCATTTTGGAATTTTTAAGTCAAATATACTGCAGTGGGTGGGCTGTACTTGTTTGACACGTGGCCGTATTATACACATATATATAAATAGTATAGCCGGCCGGCTATAGCAGATCCATTTGTATTTTTTGAAAGAAATAGTATAGCCGCACGGCTATACTTTTTTTTTCCTTCCTTTTCCCATATATTAAATCGTTTCGCCGCCCGGCTGTACTTTTTTGACACGTGCCACCTATGCGCTGGGCGCAACCTCTTTCGGCTATACTTTTTGGAAACAAAAAAAAATAAAAAAACATGTAATTAGTTTATTTACTTCTTCAATTCAACATATATATATATATGTATGTAATGTCTTGTCCTTTTGGAATTACTTTCTTTAGTACTTATATTCTAGTTATTATGAAATAAAAATAATGTATTTTAAAACAAAAAAAGCTACAGTGCTCAGTTTTTCCATAAATACCCTTGAAACTAGTATAGCCGTGCGGCTATACTCTTCATTTTGGAATTCTTAAGTCAAATATACTGCAGTGGGTGGGCTGTACTTGTTTGACACGTGGCCTGACTATATACATATATAAATAGTATAGCCGGCCGGCTATAGCAGATCCATTTGTATTTTTTGAAAGAAACAGTATAGCCGCACGGCTATACTTTTTTTTTTCCCTTCCTTTTCCCATATATTAAATCGTTTCGCCGCCCGGCTGTACTTTTTTGACACGTGCCACCTATGCGCTGGGCGCAACCTCTTTCGGCTATACTTTTTGGAAACAAAAAAAATTAAAAAACATGTAATTACTTTATTTACTTCTTCAATTTCAATTCAACATATATATGTATGTAATATCTTGTCCTTTTTGAATTACTTTCATTAGTAATTATATTCTAGTTATTATGAAATAAAAATAATATATTTTAAAACAAAAAAAGCGGCTGTGCTCCGTTTCATTTTGGAATTTTTAAGTCAAATATACTGCAGTGGGTGGGCTGTACTTGTTTGACACGTGGCCTTATTATACACATATATATAAATAGTATAGCCGGCCGGCTATAGCAGATCCATTTGTATTTTTTTTAAAAATAGTATAGCCGCACGGCTATACTTTTTTTTTCTTCCTTTTCCCATATATTAAATCGTTTCGCCGCCCGGCTGTACTTTTTTGACACGTGCCACCTATGCGCTGGGCGCAACCTCTTTCGGCTATACTTTTTGGAAACAAAAAAAAATAAAAAACATGTAATTAGTTTATTTACTTCTCAATTCAACATATATATATATATGTATGTAATGTCTTGTCCTTTTGGAATTACTTTCTTTAGTACTTATATTCTAGTTATTATGAAATAAAAATAATGTATTTTAAAAAAAAAAAGGCTACAGTGCTCAGTTTTTCCATAAATGCCCTTGAAACTAGTATAGCCGTGCGGCTATACTCTCATTTTGGAATTTTTAAGTCAAATATATTGCAGTGGGTGGGTGTACTTGTTTGACACGTGGCCTACTATATCCATATATATAAATAGTATAGCCGGCCGGCTATAGCAGATCCATTTGTATTTTTTAAAAATAGTATAGCCGCACGGCTATACTTTTTTTTTCTTCCTTTTCCCATATATTAAATCTTTTCCGCCCGGCTGTACTTTTTTGACACGTGCCACCTATGCGCTGGGCGCAACCTCTTTCGGCTATACTTTTTGGAAACAAAAAAAATAAAAAAACATGTAATTTAGTTTATTTACTTCTTAATTCAACATATATAACTATGTAATGTCTTGTCCTTTTTAAATTACTTTCATTAGTAATTATATTCTAGTTATTATGAAATAAAAATAATGTATTTTAAAACAAAAAAAGCTACAGTGCTCAGTTTTTCCATAAATGCCCTTGAAACTAGTATAGCCGTGCGGCTATACTCCTCATTTTGGAATTTTTAAGTCAAATATACTGCAGTGGGTGGGCTGTACTTGTTTGACACGTGGCCTTATTATATACATATATATAAATAGTATAGCCGGCCGGCTATAGCAGATCCATGTGTTTTTTTTGAAAGAAATAGTATAGCCGCACGGCTATACTTTTTTTCTTCTTCCTTTTCCCATATATTAAATCGTTTGGCCGCCTGCCTGTACTTTTTTGACACGTGCCACCTATGCGCTGGGTGCAACCTCTTTCGGCTATACTTTTTGGAAACAAAAAAAATAAAAAAACATGTAATTAGTTTATTTACTCTTGTGTTTTATTTTACTTCTTCAATTCAACATATATATGTATGTAATGTCTTGTCCTTTTTGAATTACTTTCATTAGTAATTATATTTTAGTTATTATGAAATAAAAAAAAATATTTTAAAACAAAAAAAGCGGATGTGCTCAGTTTTTCCCTAAATGCCTTTAAAACTAGTATAGCCGTGCGGCTATGCTCCTTATTTTTGAATTTTAAAGTGAAAGATGCTGCAGCCGGTGGGCTGTACTTGTTTGGCACGTGGCCTCATTATATACATATATATAATTAGTACAGCCTATTTTTTGAAAGAATTAGTATAGCCGCGTGGCTATACTTTTTTTTTCTTCCTTTTCCCATATATTAAATTTTTTCGCCGCCCGTCTGTACTTTTTTGACACGTGCCTCCTATGCGCTGGGCGCAACCTCTTTCGGCTATACTTTTTGGAAACAAAAAAATTAAAAAATCATGTAATTAGTTTATTTACTCTTGTTTTTTTATTTTACTTCTTTAATTCAACATACATAACTATGTAATGTCTTGTCCTTTTTGAATTACTTTCATTAGTAATTATATTTTATTTATTATGAAATAAAAATAATGTATTTTAAAACAAAAAAAGCTACTGTGCTCCGTTTTCCCATAAATGCCCTTGAAACTAGTATAGCCGTGCGGCTATACTCCTTCTTTTTGAATATTTATATCAAAGATACTGCAGCCGGTGGGCTGTACTTGTTTGACACATGGCCTCATTATATACATATGGATAAATAGTACAGCCGGGCCGGCTATATCAGATCCATTTGTATTTGTTTTAAAGAAATAGTATAGCCGCACGGCTATACTTTTTTTTTTTCCTTTTCCCATATAGTAAATCGTTTCGCCGCCCGGCTGTACTTTTTTGACACGTGCCTCCTATGCGCTGGGCGCATCCTCTTTAAAGCCGGTGAAATAAGTGAATCTACTTGTTAATTGTAGGAGATAAGGCAATAATGTTACCTTACATATTAAAATCATTGATGGTAATGGCGAAAGAGAAACACAGTCTAAAGTATAAGGACTATGTAATTTAAAATTTGAATGGGAAGAATGCCATGATTAACCACTTGTTCACGTATGTTATAGTTAAGTTTGTTGGAAGTTTGAATGAATTTCAAGGGCATTTGTCCCACATTGGTAGAAAGAAGAAAGAGTGGGGTCTTTATAAGTGTGGAAGTTCCACACTTAGTAAATGGAAGTTGGGCCAAGTGGGAGCCAATTAGGTTTCAAAATCAATTTGGGCATTGAATACTATATAAATAATAAATTATATTTAATTATCAAAAAGATAGGTCTTGGGCCTTAGGGCATTTGGGCACTTTCAGATTTAAATTAATTTTTTAGTTCCAAATTAATAATGATTTTTTATTAATTTGGATTAGTTTAATTAACTGTTTTATAGCATTGGATTTTCCGGGTAAATTCTTTATTAGCGCATTCTAATTACAGACTTAACTTGGGTAATAATGGGAAGCCCTCCATTGAAAACTAAAGACTCTTTCCCAGTATATGGGTGATATTAAAATCTATTATTAAACGCATCAAATATCTCTCGATACGTCGGCAACTAAGAAAAGTGGCATTGCGTGAGGCCCACGAGACTGGGCCCAATAACGACCCCATTACCCACGGCAATGCCGCTCTCTTCTTCTTCTTCTTCCGATCCAAGCTTTGATCCGCTGCTGTTTGTTTACGTTGTCTGAAACCCTAAAACTCACCGACCTATAACAATCCGGAAAATCATTATCAAAAGCTATCGAGCATGAACAAGGACGTTGCCTAAGGCTAGAGTCCATGAGGAAAAGATGCTGGTTACTGCAACCTCACACCTCCTCCTACATCAGCGCAATTTAGCTCCAACCAGTCTTCCTCAGATTCGATCACCATGTCAAGGTCCGTCGCCTTTCTTTTGGTTTTCAATCGTTTTGCTTCAGCTAGGGTTATTTTTTCTTTTTTCTTTTTTTTCTTTTTTCTTCCCTGATGATCCAATCGCCTTTAATTTGTGGTGATGCACTGGAATTCGCGTATAGTTCGTGCTCTTCCTTTTGAAAAATGGATATATATTGCAAATGAGAAAGGGAGCTGAGAAATGAAGCAAGCCTTGAATTTCGTAAATTTTCTCCACCAATGGAAATGGTATTGTGCTAATTTAATTGGCTTGATATTTGCAACGCAGATTTTTGACGTTCAGAGGTTTTAGAAAAGTTGCAAATTCCGTTGTTACAAGCCAGAAACACAGCTGTCCAGAAGCGGACAAGTATGGGACATTTGTTAGAGTTGGCCTCCGTCTTCCCCAATACAGATTCTACAGGGACTATACGTTTCCTGCTAGAGGAAATACCCCATTCTCATTGTACAATACCGCCAACATTTTTTACCGGAGTAATTATTCCAGGAGTTTTGCGGTCATTCCAGCAAGAAGTGCAGTGAGACATCATGCCCAACTTGCTTGGAAAAGGCTCTCCGATAGATTTTCTTTTAATGGTCGTGGATTTTCCGGTATAACTAATATTGCTCAAGCTTTCAGCTTGGCTGTAACCCGCTCTAATCTCATACTTCCTGGTATTTTTGCCATCACAAGTGGGAAACTAGCATGGGCGCAGAGGTCTTTTTCAGAAACGGACTACAACCCATCACCAAATACATTGTACATGCGTGCACAAGATGGACATGCTTTTATGACCTCATTAGTGTTTTCAGTTTTCGAAGGTGCAATCTTGGTTATGAGAGCACTCTATCTAGGGATCTTGTTCTCACCCAGTATAATGATGGCTGCGTTTGCTGACTGCTGTGGACCTGAGTTTAGGAGATTGTGGCTTCATGTTGTTCACCGTACATTGGAATTGGCAGGTCCAGCTTTCATCAAATGGGGTCAATGGGCAGCTACACGGCCTGATCTCTTCCCAAGAGATTTATGCACCAAGCTCTCAGAGCTTCACACCAAAGCTCCTGAACATAGCTTTGCCTACACGAAGAAAACTATCGAACGAGCGTTTGGCCGCAAGCTCCCTGACATTTTTGATAATTTTGAAGAGAAACCAGTAGCATCTGGAAGTATTGCTCAAGTGCATCGAGCTACTTTAAGATTTAGGTACCCTGGTCAACAGGTGAAGCCCATAGTAGTTGCCGTAAAGGTTAGGCATCCTGGTGTTGGTGAATCGATTAGGAGAGATTTTGTTATAATCAATCTGGTAGCAAAAATTTCAAAGTTCATTCCTGCTTTAAAGTGGTGGAGATTGGATGAGAGTGTACAGCAGTTTGCAGTTTTTATGATGTCTCAAGTTGATCTTGCAAGGGAAGCTGCCCATTTGAGTCGCTTTATATATAATTTCCGCAGATGGAAGGATGTCTCTTTCCCCAAGCCTTTATATCCACTTGTGCATCCTGCTGTTTTGGTGGAAACTTATGAACAAGGGGAATGTGTCTCACACTATGTCGATGATCTTGAAGGCCATGATCGGATTAAATCTGCACTTGCTCACATTGGGACACACGCACTTTTGAAGATGCTCCTGGTAACATATATATACCTTTGATGTTGCTTGCAATGCATTTATGCTTTTGGACTATTATGATTGAATTGTGTAAAAATATGATAAGCATCTTGTTGTGTCTTAAAGTTTGTGAATTATACCAGTTGATATACCTGAATGTGGTCTGAATACATAAAAAAAGAAAAAAAGGTAGGAAATCTACTATCTTTCTAATATCTTATCCTTCATGTTTATCGTTTTCTGTTCTTTTTTGTTTAGTATATTGAAACATGAGCCCAACAAGTTATTGTCTTTCATGTAAATTTACATAGATGATTTTTTTTCTCTGTATTGTTCTATCTTCCACCATCTCCTCTCTAAAAATGGGCATGTAACTTGAGAGAGAGAGAGAGAGAGAGAGATTCTCCTTGATTTTTTGTGGTTTAATTATGTTCTAAGTTGTCATAATTTCTTCTTTCAGGTGGACAACTTTATTCATGCAGACATGCATCCTGGAAATATCCTTGTCCGGGTGGCTCAGAGCAAGTCTTCTCGGAAGCGACTCTTCAAATCAAAGCCTCATGTCATTTTCCTTGATGTAGGCATGACTGCTGAACTCTCTAAAAGTGATAGAGTAAATTTAGTGGAATTTTTCAAGGCTGTTGCTCTTCGTGATGGGCGTACTGCTGCTGAGTGCACGCTCAGACTATCAAAGCAACAGAAGTGCCCAGATCCGAAGGCTTTCATTGAGGTAAAATTGTTAGGATCTTAAATTTATTACTAGGAATGATTGGGATAAGGTTGTATCATTTGATTTTTCAATTGGAACTTGGAAAATTCATTAGTAATTTTATGTTTGTTTATGAAACTCAACTCTCTTGAACCCTAATTCAACTTCAAAGGTTTTGCCTTGTTAGTTTTTCCTTAACAGTTCTGGAGATCCGTTGCATTTATCTTGTTTGGGTATTCCTTATTAAATAACTTGCAAGTTTGATATTTTCCCTTTAAATATTTATTCCTCCTTTATGCTTAAGATTATGCAACAAACGAATTTCATATTAGAATGCTTTTCAATCCAACTTCCCCTGGTAATACTTTCTTGTCTCAAAGCGTGAATTTTGTCAAGCACAATTGAAATATGTGATATATGTGTAGTATTCACTCCATTTTTCGTTTATTCATCACTGTGTGTATTATGGTTGTAGACAAATGCAATTCCTCAATGATATTATGAACTTAGGAAGTTTTTGTTACAAGTTTCCCTCCTTTATCTACATTCTGTATTTGATTTTAGTCTATTTTTGGCCGAAGTTTCTAATCTTCTTCTTTTTACAGGAAGTGGAGGAGTCATTTGCTTTCTGGGGTACTCCAGAAGGTGATCTGGTCCATCCTGCTGAATGTATGCAGCAGTTACTGGAGAAAGTTAGGCGTCATAGAGTCAATGTTGATGGCAATGTCTGTACTGTCATGGTAACCACTTTGGTTCTTGAGGTAATTTCTTTTTCCTTTATCTACTACAGCTGAAGCATGGAAATTCTCTTATGAAATTCTGTAGTCTTTCCTATATAGGCATGTGCAATGTATAAGTACAAAGACATTAAATTAAAGCGCACACAGATTGTCAAGTTGTGTTTTCTTTTTTATTTCACACCGTTTTGTTTTTCTGCTTTTGTCTGTTGGTCATATATTCTTTACTCCTTTCTCTTTATAAATTTAATTTAATTGTCTCAGAAAAACAAATATGATAATTTTTTATATTATAATAGGTTTATCATGAGTAGCCGAAATAGACAATAACTGATTGTATACAAATCTGAGAGGCAATTTGCTCCAATTTATATTCTCATTGGTGTGGTCATCAATAACTGATCTTATACATATCTCACTGATTATGTTTTGCAGGGATGGCAGCGGAAACTTGATCCCGGGTACAATGTCATGCAAACGTTGCAAACACTGCTTCTCAAAGCTGACTGGGCAAAGTCCCTTTCCTACACGATTGAGGGGCTAATGGCTCCGTAAAAAGGTCTTGTCAGTGCTAATGCTATGATTACTAAACAATTTTGACAGTTATAAAATCCAAAATATACCAGTCCCAAGAAGTGGACATGAACATTTAGATCTTTATTTATTTCATTTTTTTTGGTTTTGGAAATTGCAATACGTTTTGAAGGTTCAATAATCCTTCTGTACTTAGTTTGTTTTTATCAAAAGCATTACTGTTTTTGAAGCCTCACAATTCACAAGCAAAAACAGTAGAGAGGTAAAAGACAGAAATAAAGTGATTCTATTTTCATTTTAAATATACTTTTCTGCACAGCTTGCATTTTGTTACTTCTGATTTTGAATGGAAGGAAGATAATTATCTAGGTGTATTTTGGAAACTCGTCCATGTTGCAGATTAACGTGAATGATTGTTCTTGATTCCACTTGCCCAATTTTTATTTTTTTGACCATTTCTTATTCACATCTGTATACATATTTAGTTGATGATTTTCATTTACATTTATACATAAAATATATTTTATCTCCCCTTCTTCATGCAATTCCATTTTTTCACCTTAGAAAGCCTACTCAAGTCCTTAAATCCTAATGTTTTCTATAAATAGCCAAAAAAATGATGGCCATCTTCCACGTGCAAATACAGTTGCCAAACAAAACAATCACTTTGATCGATCGGCGAGCAAATCAGCTGAACGTAGCTGTAAAAATGAGAATACAAAGTAAATGCTTTCTTCTGGTAAAAACTTAAAAAGAAAGAGAACCTGTCTAATTATGTAATGGCACAAGTGCAGGATTATGTTTAACAAACTTGTATACATGATTCAAAAAGTGACGGAAGCCAAATCCTCTCTTGTGCCATCTGAAAATGCCTAAGTCCTATCTATGCTCATAGACGATTGGGAAACAGGTACTGGATTTCCATAGCGATCAAGGTTATATGCTGGTACCAATTCATGGTACAATTCAAGTCCAACACCACAAACATTTTAAGAGTGAAATGAAAATAATTGGCAACACCAAGCAGGGCTTTGAGAAACTTATTCTCTCCACTGGGAAGGGGATGTCGCTGAGCAGAAGAAGAGAATAGTAACACTGGGGGAACACTGCGCTCGTTTGTCAAGGCTGCAACAAAGGAACAAAGAATAAACAATTCTCTGTACAATAGAATAAAAATGAATCATCTGTAGAATCTCCATTAGCTGAAGTGGTTTCCAGATGTTCCTAGAAACTATATAGCCGTGATCATCTAACCATTACCTGTAATGGAACATGGCAGGTGCTTAGACAACTCTGCAGTAATCGACATGGCAGTGAACAAAACTGATGCTTATATTTTCCAACAGCCACTATATACAATACTTTCACATGCTTTGCTAAAGCACCATTAATTGTTTAAGCAGAGACCTTGTGACATCATACGCATCACTGGGTGAAAGGTTTACACACACGCACGCAGACACAAAAATTGCCATCCCGTATACTATTCAATGCCACAAATATGATTTATTAAAAAAATACGAGTTCTATATACCTTCTTTATTGGAGGTATGGATACAGTCCAACAATTTTGGGCACCTAAAGCCTGAGCAAAGCAGCATTTACAAACATGCAGTGGATACTCGGCAATCATTTGAATTCCCAACTGTCATGCAACATCTTGATATGTTCAAGAATCTCCATTTCTTTTCTCTTTTTCTGAAAAGATGTCCGGGTGCCATATGTGGAAGCACAAAAGAGATAAATGTCTTTCCCAGCAGTGGCACTTACATTGCACATGTAAGCTCACGTATTTCTTTGATTGCTGAACTAATACTATAAAGGGCCATTCTCTTCACCTGTTTTTCATGACAAAGGTAGGCGCTTTCAATCACTGATCAACTTTGTAATCATATGATGGAGAAAATAAGACATTGGTACTAGGATCATTGAAAGTTCACCTCTAGCTTGTCAACTTTTGCTTTATGATCTTCTGGAAGCAGACGGACTTCATCAGTCAACTGGATGCACTCATTAACATTTTCAGGTGAGACAAAGTCCAGCACCACATGCACACAAGACTGCATGCCAAAATAAACAGAATGTACAAGATTATGATAACATATCATGAATGTCATTTAGTCTTCTAACAAATTTAATAAGATGGGAGAAACACATGAAATCCAAAAGAGTTATACTAATTTGCCAAAATGATGTGTGATTAATGGGGGACACTATAAATTTATATGCATAACGAGTGTAAATCCGCTACACATTCTTGGTAACCACTCCAAAAAGTCAAAGAAGTAAAAGTAGGAAAGATTCAAATGGTTTTCTAAATACTAGATCATGAAAGTGTTACACATGCTACCTTAGGACTCCTAATCTGGTATGGGCATCCAGCAGGGATGATAACAGCTTCTCCAATATGTTGCTCGAAAGTCCAAGGTTCAATTTCTGGTAATAGTGAGTGGTGGGTTAACTTCAGTTATTCATAAATCAACCAGTGACGGAAATGCCACGAATTCTACTTACTAAATTCCTCCTTAAGCCTTAGTTTGTGACTTGAGTCTAGAAAGAAACTCTGATCAAGAATTGGATGATCCACCTGCAGTAAGTGTGGGAGTTAAAAAGTAAGATAGAGTTTACCCTGATCTGCCCAAAAGCAGTAACTTTAGGTTTTGGACTTACACGCTTATGAATGTCAAATTTACGAGTAAATTCATTAGAGTGCCTTCTGAGATATTGTATAAGTTTTGGAACATCTTGTCTGCGGAAAACATCCCATTGGGCACCACAAGACTCGGCCAAGGTTTTCCTTTTATAGCCATTGCAGCTTTCAAGCAGAACCTGAGACATTTTATCTTTGGCCGTTTCAGCATCATCATCGATTGTCTCAGAGCTACTTAGTGTAGCTTCAGAATCAGTCTCAGAATCAGACTCCCCATCGTGGGGCATATTACTTTCTTTGAGATTCCTAGTGCATGCCGCATGTGTGGAGAAGCAAGATTCTCTAGCAACTCTTTTGCGTAAATGCATCTCTTCTCCAATCACATTATGCAACCCTGCTTCTTCCATGGTTTCACTATGCAATACTGATTCTCCTTTGAATTTTTTTGCAATCGTTTGTTCAGAAGTAGCTCTAGAAGACTCCCTCTGATTTTGAGCCTTGTGCTTTTTCAGTAACTTTCTTATTTTAGAAACTTGTTCTTCAGAGATAGGGACATCTGATGTATGTGCCAAAATGTTAACCTGGGGTCACATGCATAAACAGAATAAATGGAATATAAAACTTAGATAGATTAAAAAATAAATGCTACCTATGAAAAATAATCTTTAACATAAAATCAGATAACCCAAATTCAAATGTTAGAGATGCAATGCAAGAGGTGAAGCTTTATCAAAGGCTTACGGTTTCCTCTATATAATTCAACCCAAATTTTACTAAGTTAGTTTAGAAATTACCAAAAGTTAGATGGTGATGTTGGTTTGATGAGGTGACACTTCTACAGGTACCATTCTATAAATTCAAATAATATGCATGGAAAGCAGTTACAGTTACTTGAACAATTGATATGATATTGTGCCTAATTGTGTCATTACAGCATAAATGGAAAGAGACAGCATTCCCAACATAAAATAATAAGACAAAAAAAAACTAGACAGCAATGTAGAAGGGATAATTTCAAGGCATACCACATCATATGAGTCATAACATAGCTTTATCACTGCGTTAGCCTGTACAAGTTGCTCAGTGCAGCCATATGAAATATAAACACAGGGACCTAGATCAGGTTTTGGGATTTCCTGTGGCATCCTTGCCGCAAGATTTAGAAGACCCGACATGGGATTCATGTATTCTTGAAGTGGTAGAGCTCGTATTATTTCAGCATAATGAGCTGGGAACTGTTCCTGAAATAACTGCGAAGAAAGCCAACCCCTCAACTTCAGTGTCTCATTCCACATATTCCTTTGTCCCTGCCCCTTCAATGAACCCATAAAATACTGCCTGATTCCAATTTCCACCTGCCATATGATATTTCTTCTTTTAGGAAAAAAAAAAAAAAAACAGTGGGTGATAGGACAACTAAACATACTTGAAGAGTTTATAGATAAAGATGCACCAAGCACACAATCAGTTTTCCTTTTGAGAGTTGTAGACAATTGTGAATTAAAAGAGAACAATTCTATAACCTTTAAATCTTCAAGTAGTGGAAATCACTGACCTCACACCAATCCAAGCAGTGGATAGCTTCGTGTGAATTCTGGTTGTTTTCATAGTTAGCAATGCTCCTCTCAAGATAAGTGCAGAACATTACACTGGATCCCAACTCAAATCTGACGTAGTTTGAAGCACATCTCGAACTATAACAGGATGACCTTTACTCCAGTGCTTCTGAAAGTGCTCAACATTATCACCATGTATCTCCAAAAGCGTGGGGTAGTACAGATAGTTATCATTTGAGTTCTCTCTGACAGCCGCTTCTTGCAACTGTTGAATTCCATCAACTTTCTGGTCCATCCCCAAACATAGTGTGCAGCACAAAGACACGTCAGAAGTTTCTGGAAATTCGTAGCTGCAAACTATTTCTTCTGCACTTACTTCTAGCTCATTGATCCAACTTAATGGGAAAACACATCTCAAATGAAGGAGGTTGTCACCACAACCACCGAACTCCTTAGGTGGGCAAGATATACCCTTAACAGCATTACAAGTTTTCAAGCTGAGTACTGATGCAGAAGAAGAAAGGTACAAACTGCGGACATTTTGCTTACGGTTGGCTATTGGCTTCTTTAAATGTTGCCCCTTACCAGAGGCACAATTTTTCTTTTTGTTAGAGTGCTTTGAGAGAGATGTGTTAATACCTCCAAGGAGGCTCCCGTAAAAATATCTCGACAACAACTTAAACAAAGGTTATAGGAACAATTTGGGCAGCTTCTATGGAGATCCACAATTGAAGCTTTGCATTTATTGCTGTTCCAAAAGTCAATGGTGCCCCAGAGAATCAATGCAAGAATATTACAAAAATTTCATTTAAACCATTAAAACATTACAGAAGTATAGAACATACCAGCACTGTTGTTCATTGCAGCTATATTCAGCCTTCTTGATATGAACTTCAGATAGTTTTTCCCCTGTTATTATGAAGATGAAAGGAAAAACAAAGAACAAAAAAAAAGGTTTTTAGTTATCGACCATAAAGTTGGTGCAAAGAGCAACCTTCTGAGAAGAATGGCACACTACCTCTCATTTTTGCCTCTGCTTCTAGCTCAACTTTCTGATCTTGGTTTATTTGTTTTAGCACAGGAAGAAGCATACAGATCAGGTAGTGGAAATGTAATATTACTTCAACTTTATTCTTAACCCCCAAATAATCCTGAAAAAAGGAGCATGAACGATTTAAAGTATCAGCATACAATATCACAATAAGCACGATCTAGTTCACAAATCAGCTAACTTTAATGTCAGACCTTACTTTCAGCGTCTTTTGATTGATTTTCAGAGCATTCCTTACAGGTGCAAGTTCCTCGACAAACTGGCATGCCATCTTGACTTCATCTTGTGTATCAAAATACCTAAATTGTTTTAAGCAACAAGAGTCATCACATCTCATCCCATATAACAAGGAGAAGAATTAAAGCATACAGTTAAGGAGCATAAGGATATTATCTTCACTCAGTTTTGTTTCGAGCAATGCATTGTCAGCTTTGGCTAAAAAGAGATAATTGGATTCTCACTTTGTCTCTATCATTTTTTTTTCTTTTGTCTTTTCATCTTATAGGATGCAGAACATTCTACAAAACCATGGCTTCTGGTAGATTACTACAGGAGCAGACGAGGGTGAATTTGCTAATGTGCCAGCAAAATCCAAGCTGTTCATAAAGTTTTCTTAAAATTTATCACTTTCTGATCAAAAGAAAGATAGATACATTTCAGTATTTCACACCAGTATTTACTTGCTTTCAATTGATTGATTTCTTACTTTTGGTTCATGAGCTGATATTCTGATGATTAACTGATGAAGATTCGTTTCTTAAGCACCTGATTCTGCAATTTATTTATTTATTTTTAATGAGAGGAGTACAGAATACCATACAAATGACCCCTTTCAAAAATGAAGTTCATGCATTCACGCTACTAGAGTTAAAACTACGGTCTAAGCACCATTCTATAAGAATTGTTAACTTCACATTTAACTTCTATAAAAATATGAATGGAAGCAGCAATTTAGCAACTTCTTCCAAGCCCTTAAGTTTCAAACATAAATTTGACAACCAAAACCAAAAGAACACAAAACAAACCTTTCTTTGATGCAACCCAAGCAAAAGAAATGCTTTTGGCAACTCGAACACTTAGTTAGACAGGAAGAAACACCACTCCCACTTCTTTGACACCAATGGCACCTTTTCCTCTTACCCCTTCTCAATTTCCCCACATTATATGGCAAAACCTAAACAAAAGAAAAAACCACTGAGAAAAAAAAAATTCAAAATCCCACAAAAACCATATTATCATAAAGGTTGAAGTCAGAGCTCGCCTGCAATGTGCCAGCAGGCATTGGTTCGATGTTCTTGGACCGAAAGCACCTCCGCCGCATAGCAGCAGGCCCCATATCAACCCCAACCTTACCATCAGAAGACGAATTGGAACCTGCATTGCCGGAACGAAGCAGTGGCGACTGTGACGAAGACGAAGAAATTGCCATTAGGCCATTAGGCAAGTCTCTGGTGAGATCATGATGATCATCATCGTCATCATCCTCACTCTCTTCCTCCACAACCTTCTTCTTCTTCGTCTGGTTCCTCTTGTCGACCTCCCTCTTCAGCACCATGCGTATAAGCTCCAAATTCAACTCGCTCTTCTTCAACTTCATCTTCTTCTTCCTCTTCTTACTTTTCTTCAACGTCTCCTCGGATCGCTTCCTCTTCAACAACTTCACCAAATTGTCGACTTTCCGTGCCCTAATTTTGACGCCGTTGTGGTTTTGATCTCTGCTCGGTGCGTTTTTAGGCTTTCTCTGGAGTTTGAGTGACTCCGGGACTTTCTCTCTGAACTGACGGTGCCGTCCTTGGAGATAGTGAATCTCGCAGAGCTTCATGTCGTCCATGACTCTCCGTTTGCACCGCCATTGCCGGCCGTCTGTCCGGCCACAGCGCAGATGGTCCGGCAACGCTCCCTCTTCATCCATTCAAGAAAATTGATTTTTGAGTTTCCAGGAAAATTTGTGGTTTTCTCGGGAAAGCGCTTGCGAGTGGAAGATAGGAAAGGGCTAAACTTTTTAATTGCGAGGGCAGAGGATTGCAGAGAGAGATTTTTAGGGGTTTTCAGAATTGTATTTATTGGGAGAAACAGTTGGAGAGCTTAATGTAAAAAATGGAGCAAGGAAAAGGGCATATTCCGTAATTAGAGAGAAAGAAAGAGTCCAATTTGGTCTCGAAATCTTCAATTTGGGTCAGATCCTTGGATTGAAGAGATTCAAGATAATTGCCACCCAATCACAATTCTGGGCAGATTTCATATTGAAAGAGACTTTCTTTCTTTTGGTAGTTTGATGTTCATTCGACAGTTGAAGCCTCTGAAAGCAAGCTAATATATAGAGTGACAGTAACTATAAATGGATGGACCATGGATCTTGGTGCAATTTTCTCTGTTTTTTTTGGGCTATTTTTTTATGCTGTTTTGATTCATGGGTTGGTTTTTATGTATTTTGTTTTTACAAGTTGGCCTTTTTGGAATTTGATATTGATATGGGAATTGAAGGATAATGCTTTTAGTGTGTGTGTGTGTGTTTTTTTTTATACGTCAGTTCAGGATAATGCTTTTAAGTGTCCCATGCAAGCAATTGAGACTCTACTTAATGAAATTGTTCTCTGGCTTTTCCCCAGTTTGCCATGGAAACAAAGGAAATTAGGATATTATATGGAAACAAAAGAAATTGTTGTGTTATGTATGTTCTTGTTACACAAGAAATTATGCTTCTATTTTGTGCAATTGGTTCAGCAGAGCCGATCGAGCAGTTCAATATGGTCCAGCCACTTTTGGGCTTTTCCCGTCTCACTGACGGCAATAGTTTCTTTCTGACTAAAACCCAACTGGGCTTTGTGGTAGTAGCTAAGACTTTTGGCACCTCCCTCCAAATACTTGCAAAGAATACATCCTGTATCTAGTTGTATCGATAACTTGAACCAAATTTGCAGAGATGAGGAAGATTATTATGAATTATATATAGATGAAAAACACAATGAAAAGATTCAGAATTCTGATCATTTCTCAAACAACTATGAAATTAGAGAGAGAGGTTTCTTGAAAAATTCTCAAATTTTATGGGGCTTTTATTTAAAAGAATTAGATTAAGAAGTAGCGGTTGTTGTAGATAATAGTTATTTTCTTTTTTGCAATGGCTCGTCTGCAAGCACGAGCACTAGCTGGCTTTTCTTTTCGTTTTTGCAACATTCTCTTGATGGCTCGTCTGGTTCTAGTAGTACTCGTTACGCGGTGCAGGTGGGAAGACACCATGGGAACACAAATGGGAAGACAGGTTTCGCAGAGTGAATCTCACAATAAGAATACGGTGTTTTTGAAACCTCCGTTAACCTTTCTTCACGAATGTTGCACATGACAATGTGTTGAGCAATCTCTAGATACAAGATGTCATCATTATTTGGGTCGAAAGCAAGCACCTCCATCGAGTAATACCATCGTCTTTGACGTGTCCATGACTTGATCAACGGATTGTCCCGATACATATCGCGCAGGATAACTCTACCTGCCAAACACCATTTGCCATTGTTGCCTGCAACTACGTCCATGTCCACGTCCCTGTACACGTCCATGTCCATCTGGTGATCATCTTTCAACTCCCAAACCTTCACATCACCATCGTTATCATCAAAATCCGCAAGGGTGAAGTGGCACATTCGCAGACGCCCTCTACTAGACACACCTAGGAACTTAAATGGTCCAGACGTCCGCTCATCTGTAGGCTTATTCTCAATGTAACGAAAACAATATTTACCCGACTTTTCGTATAATAAAGCCCTCACCAGAGCTCCACCACTAGAGCATTCCATTGTACGCAACCCCTGCATCGCGACACAACGTCCTAAAACGAAAGCTTCTTGGGCATGATACAACTGACTCTGTCCATCTGCCAGTGTCCGACGAGAACATCTCCATGTTGAATAATTCCAAGGATTTGTCTGGACGTTTAGGAGGAATTATTCGCACAACCCTACCTGTACTCAACGTTAACCCGGATTTCACTTTCTTCTTCTACTTGTTCTTCTTTTCTGTCACATTGCTGGTTCTTATCATTATTATAGTAGTAAGGTTTGCAGATGAATCCCACTCTTACTTCCTCGTGGCATCGGGGAGCAGGAGGAAGAGCATCCCATTGCCTGGTGTAGGGGTTGCAAATGTAGTAATCACGCTGAAAACTCATGGTTGGGCAGCATAAAACTAAGTCGTTATACGCTCCTACTACAATTGGTTGATACTCTGGTGTGTTGTTGCTGACAGACCCTTGAAAACAAGGGAGGAAACTCAAACACAACTTGCGCTCCGGAGGCTCAGAGGAAAAGAATTTCCCTGGTTGCCTTGGATTCGTAAAGAGATGAGAGTGCCCGAAATGGGTTTTGGTTCTCACTTTGTACGCATAGAAAACGGCAAACGAAATACGTATTAGAAGAAAGAAGACTGAACCAACGTTTGGACACGCACCTGCATACAACTGCAGATTCACGGGGAAGTCGACAAATGATTTCTATCAGTACAAGGCAGGGAGATCATCAAGATTCAACATGGACAGAGTCAGTATTGTTATGCTTTCTGGGCCAGAAATGGACTGTAACAATTGAAGTGCTTTATGGGCCTGCCAAAGCTTAGCCCCAAAAAGAAAATAATTTCCGCATTAGATTTCTGAGCCCAGCCAACCCCACACCGCAATTTACAACATAATTTCAGCCCAACTCGCAGCGAAAAAAGAAAAGAAAAACAATATTGTTTTGGGAACTTGCTTGCTTCAAGTCAATGAAGAAGATCAAGAAGAAGCTGATACAATAAAAGGCAGTCGTGGCACATTATGAGTTATGACAGAATATTATTAAGCTAAATAATTATTACAAATAAAAAGAATTACCTAAATAATTGTTTTCATAGTAACGTTTATATTATCTTTGCTAAATAATTATTTTTCCTTATTAAGCCTTATTGTTTTAATTTTTTCACTTGACACATTTTTTATTTTCAATTCTAACATGACATCCCATCGACCAGAGATCATTGTACACATAGTAAACAAATAAAGACAATTTTATTTCACCCAATTTGAATTTTTATTTGGGCTATTTGTAAGGATGGTTAACTCCCTGGTTGATCACTACCTGCATTTTATTTAAGGTACGTAATTCTATTTTTTGGCAATGGTGTTGGTTGGTTCCTATTCTCTCCTCAAAAGTCAAAAGCAAAGGAAAACAATAAAATGCATTTCCGGAATTGAGGAGAAAATTGGGTTGGAAAAAAGAAAAAAGAAAAATCCAAACTTAAAAGGGCTGCAGGCTGCTGATCCTAGCCCTTTGAAATGTGCTGTGCAACAAGAAAAAGGCCTAAAAGAAAGAAGAAGACCAGAGAAGCCAGCCAGTACTTTTGCCAAAATTGGATAGAAACATAATTGGGTGCAGCGCTGATGAAATTTCGAAACAAGTTCAATTCATCAACGCTGCACTCAATGATGTTTCTTCAATCTGGAACCTCCACTGCTCTCATCATCTGCATCTGCATGATTGATTTTGAGCCACCCTTAAGTACTATATATATATATATTGGCTGTGGCAACAGATGACGTTAAAAAATGCAGTACACCAAGACCAAGCTTTTGTTGTATTGAATCTTGACCTTGTACTACCATTTCACTTTCTAACCTCAACTCTGTTACGTGCTGCTCTATTCTACCTGTACTGTTTAAGGTACTGAAAACTTGTTGTACTACACATCACCACCACCTATATTAAACTAACCCCAAACCTCTGCTCTCTCTCTCTCTCTCTCTCTCTCTGTTATTTTCTTTTACTATCATGATTAGATTTAGTCTTATCATGTTTCATTAATTAGTTTGATATATTTAAGTAAAACCCACTAATGAGGACTAGGTCCAATCTTGAAACTCTGATATATAATTCTCACATCCGACCTGCCAGTTATAGGTGAAATAGATGCTTTGAAATTACAAGCCAACAACCTAATTTCAAACCAGATTCTTACAACAAGTGGTTATGGACTTTACCGTCAGACCCTTTGTAAACTAATGTAGTACAGTGCATGAATTTAACTTCAAATGGACTGCATTAAGATTTCATTTACAACAATTGCCTAAATTACAAACTTATGTGCATCAAAGAATTACAATGATCAAGAGCAACAACTAAAATCTTATATTTTACGAAAAACAATCTTACCCTCAGCATCTTCTTGCATGATGGATAAAACTTGATTAGGCGGAATGTGTTGCCAAACTTGAGGTTTTCCACACAAATGTCCCATTTGAGCAAACTTATCAGCCGCTCTGTTGCCTTCTCTGTAAATATGGGTCAAGATGCAGTTGTTGATCTCTGGTATGATCAAGTTTATGTGACTAATATGCCTTTGCGCTTCTGCACATCGAATCTGTCTCCTTTGCGCGATGATTTGAAGCAACGTCTTTGCATCCCCTTCGAGCCACACATCGCTCCAACCATTTTCCAGTACCAACTCAAGGCCTCTTCTGAGTGCAGCCAGTTCTGCAATAATGCTATTGGCTCTTCCTATAGGTTCAGCATAGCCAAGTAAGAAGTCAGCCTTGTGATTTCTAAATAGCCCTCCAATGCTGGCTTTTCCTGCTTTTCCTGCTTTGCCTTTAGAAGATCCATCAAAGTTCAGTTTTGTCCAGCCAATTTTGGGTTTTTCCCATGCCACTGGAATTGGCTCCTTGTGCAGACTCCGGAACAGACAAACCCGGTTTTGTATTAATTTTTCATACCTCAAAATCTTTGTGAAGGCTAACATTTTCCAGCAGTTAATTTTTGTTAAAAACTATATATTCTAATTAACATCTGCATGAATGCAGCACACTGGAGAAGAATGTTGAGAGTAAAATTGAGAGGAAGAAATGATTTATTTCCTAGAGAAAAAGATTACAAGATTGAAGAAGTAAAATTCAATGTAGTATCAACGTTACATATGTACAATCTGAAATTGCTTGAAAGTAGGGGGATAAGGTTTGCAGAACAAAAGGAAGGCAAAGGTTTGCATGTGGAAAAGTTTATTAATGGCTAAGTTATGAATTTAAAACCTCAAACCAGGGCCATTAATCCTTTGGAACATAAGAAACTATTGCTTCAAGTAACCATGCATTGATAAAGTTGGAGTGGAGAGAAGGCAAGGTACAAATTCATATTTTACAACAACAAGGCAGCACTAAAGTAATGCAATATATATACTCAGATGATGAAAATGGCCAAAGAGATTTCTTCAAGAACTCTCAAACACATAATTCTGATTCTGCAGACATTTTTTTTCTTCTTTTGTTCTGATATTTGGACATGAGTTTTTGAGAAATTGCATGACTTGAGGAGGAAGAGTGAACTCCAACATTGACCATTAAATGGTAACTGTAAAAACCTACTGATTTTATCCAAATGGGATTTTTTATATATAAAAAATTGCAAATTAACAGCAATTGTCTATAAAATTGGTGGGAAATCCGGAAGGTCCGGATGCACTTGAGGAGGAGATATAGGGAAAGCATGCAATAGGGTCTTTGACATTGGTCAACTGTGATTGAGATGATCTAATCAGTTGCCTTAGATTTCCATCCCCACAAAATTAGTCAGGCCAATCAGAGGAGGAACAAAAAAAAAATCTCAACTGTGATTGAGTTTCTAACATTAGGCAAATCTCTGTTATTGAATTAGAATTGGTTTTCATTGCATCCTCCATTATAAAATCAAGTATACTACTATATATAAACGTACTAACATAACATAAATCTAATCAAGATGAGAACACACACTTACATACAAGTGGCAATCAAGTATTAAACTAGCCTAACTAGTAGTAATCCGAATGGGACGTATATAATATTAACTGTTACATAATGAAATATAAAGATGAACATCAAATTCAGACAAAAGTAGGGAAGGTGCAACTTTTTTTTTCTCTTGCCTCATCGGCTAGCTTTGAAACCTTTCGAATTATGGCATGTTTACTAATCCGGAATTGAATTCCACTTTTGAGATTCCTGTGTTTACTTGCATCAAGGAATTGAAAAAGTAAGCGGGGCCCACACAAAATTAGGAATTCAATTCCTGATTTTGGAGGAATTCAATTCCGGAATGAGAGGTGGTATTCTAATTCCTGGAGAATTCACCCATTAGGAATTCATCTTTTTTACCCATTATATCCTTACACAATTTTCAAAATTCCAAATATGCCATCTACTTTAACTCAAAAATGTGGACATTTTAGTAAATAATACCACTTCTACCCCAATTCCATATGATTTAGTAAACAACTTCAATAGGAATTCGGAATCTAACTCCCCTCAATCCATATGGTTTAGTAAACAACTTTATTAGGAATCCGGAATCCAATTCTCCTCAATCCAATTCCTCCTCAATCCAATTCCTCATCAATTCAATTCCCCTTAATCCAATTACGGATTAGTAAACATGCCATTAGTTGCTAGCTGCCTTGCATTGCATGCATGGAGTGCGCTAGCTTTGTTTTTCTGTGGAGGAATGAGGAAGCACAAGCAATGGCTAGCTTTTCTTTTCTTTTTTGCAACATTCTCTTGATGGCTCGTCTGGTTCTAGTAGTACTAGTAGTATAAGTGGTTACATGACGCACGTGGGAATTCGAGGAGGAGGAGGCCAGTTTGTGTCGAGTAAGTATCGGTGTCGGCCACCACTGGAACACAAATGGGAAGACAGGTCTAGCAGAGTGAATCTTACCATAATAATACGGCTTGTTCGAAACCTCCGTTAGCCTTGCTTCGCGAATGTTGCACATGATCATGTGTTGAGACAACTCTAAATACAAGACATCATCATCATTTGGGTTGGAAAGCGAGCACCATAACCGTGTTAAGCCATTTGCCGTGATATTTCCTTGTTACCATCAACGGGGTTTCCGGAAGCATATCTAACAGAGTAACTCTGCCTACCAAACACCATCTGCCATTGTCATTGCATGCAACGTCGTCCATGTCCATGTCCATCTGGTGGTCATCTTTCAACTCCCAAACACTCACATCACCATCGGTATCACCAACATACGCAGGCAGTACTGGCACATTTGCAAACGCCCTCTACTAGACACACCCATGAAATCAAATGCTCTTCTATACTCCGACTCCGACTCATCTTCAGGTTTATCAATGAAATGGAAACACTATTTATCCGAGTTGGAGCTGTCGTTGGAGTAGGGATCCAAACCAATAACAAAGCCATCACTAGAGCTCCACCAGTAGAGCATTCCATACAACTGACTCTGTCCATCTACCAGTCTCGGAGGAGAGCATTTCCATGTTGAACTCGAAGGACTTCTCTGGACACTGAGGAATTATTCGCACAACCTTGTACCTGTACTCAACATTAAGCCGGATTCTACTACATGCATCACTTCTTCTTCTACTTCTTTTCGGTGGTCTTCCTCCTCACATTGCTGCTTCTTATAATTATAGTAGTAGCAGGGTCTGCAGATGAATCCCACTCTTGCTTCCTGGTGGCATCGAGGAGTGGGAGGAAGAGCATCCCATTGCCTGATGTATGGATTGCAAATGTAGTAATCACATTGAAAACACATGGTTGCGCATCATAAAACTAAGTCGTCATACGCTCCAACCACAATTGGCTCATACTCTGGTGTGTTGATAGGCCCTTGAAGACAAGGGAGGAAATTAAAATTCATGTTGTGTGTTAACGACTCTAGAGGATTAGAGGAGGGCGTCACAAAGAATTTCCTTGGTTGCCTTGGATTCGTGAAGATGACAATGCGTGGGATGGGCTTTTGGTTATAACTTTGTACACATAGAAAACGGCAAACGAAATAAGGATTAGAAGAAACCAGACTGAACCAACGTTTGGACACGCACTCACATTGAGCTACAGATGCAAAGGGAAGTCGACAAATGATTTCTATTAATACAAGATCGGGGAGATCATCAAGATTCAACATGCTGGTTAAGTGAGGTTCAGAGTGTGGTTCAAGATCAAGTGACTGGGATATTCTCTTTCTTCTTTTGGCAGCACGAGGTTCAAGATCAAGTCTTGGTCAACAAAAATGTAAGTTATGCAACAATGGGAACACACTGCATAAGGTTTGCTGCAGGCCTGCTATATCTTCAATATGTCACACTAATCTTCTTCTATCATCTTAATTCAAGAAAGAAAACCAATAATTTACAAGGTTGCAAGAAGTAGTTCCTATTTGGTCTTCAATTCAGCCAATCATGAAAGTAGCATTCAAACTAGAGCAACTTTATTTCTTGGTGATCACACTTCGGCTCCTTAAAATTTGCTCTTGCCAATGAGCCATAACCAGTCAAGGGAAACTCCTGCAAATATGCCGCACAAAAGAAACAACACAAGTATATTTCCCAAGGCATTTTGCTCAGGTCCCTGCAAATCAAAGAACCCAAGACATTAATTAACTTTCATGAGAAACCAGTAAAAATAACTTTATATTTAGAACCATGTTGACCAACCTTGTAACCCTTGGGTGCCACTGTCATGACACATACAGTGAGATAACCATTTGTTAATCCTAAGACTGATGTGAGCAAGATCATCCATCCCTGGTCGCCATATTTTCCGGTGAAGTAATATGCTGGAACGAACAGGAAACGCGATAGAATTGTAATCATGAGGCCCTTTCTGGATTCGATCTTCAGGCATTTCACAAGGGGTATGTATCTTGATATCAAATCCAACACATTGTACATTGCCACCAGAACAAGCGGATACCTTTGAGTTCACCAGGCAACCAACACAAAGTTCTTATTTTGTAATTTACAAGAGGAATTGGTAATACATGAGATTGTGAGCCATACTCAGAAAACAAGCATTTAAGAGACAAAAGGATTGAAACTTACCATGTGCCCAACTGGTGTTTTCCGGTATTTTCAAATATGAAGCCGGGGAAGATTGATAATGTCAGCACATATATCAGAAACAAGTCAAGTGCATAATCTATATTCTGCATGAACAATTGCTTAGTGCTCAGTCGAGTTGGAGGTATTTTAGTATCATTTGAGACCTGTGAAAATTTTAGAAAGCTTGTTAGTAATTAGACATCTGAGCATATCCTCAAGAACATACATCATCAGATTAAAGAAAGTTTCAATACTTCTATGTCTGCTTGTGTTTGGATGCCAGCAGCAGCAAGATCAGCGGATACAGTTTTAGAGCCTTCTGAGGCTGCCTTTGAGCGGTAGTACTTTACTATAGGCAATCTAGGGAAGTAAATTGCATATAGAAGAATACACAGAAACTCAATGAGTGTGGAAATTGCTAGGAACATCACTGCAAAAGACCAATCATACAACAAATTGTCATTGATCGAAGTACTTAAAGTCAATTAGAAAGTATGACTCTAGCTTCTGAAAGCAGCTGATCAGATAAAGAACTTGAAACGTTACTTCTATGTACCACAAGTCCACAGTTAAGCTTTGACACATTCAACCACACTACAACAACAGGTATATGAACATCAACCACCAATTTGTCTATTAGTAAAGAAAATTCACATACTCGCCCCCTTACGAAGACCATTGTGATACTTCTCGAAGGCAGCTTTCGTCATCAGCCTCATGCCAGAGGTTAGAGCACCTGATGCAGCCAAGCCAGCAAAGAAGGACTGCAGAAGCAGAACATAAAAACAGCACTCACTAAGATAGGAAACTGTAAGGTTAATGTTACAAACGATAACAAAAGAGGTCACAAACATTGAAGAACTCTGAGAAGAAGACCAACCTGGATGAATTCAGGATGCATAAAAGACAGGTCTCCGACCATTCCACCTTGAACATGGGCATCTGCAACCCCAAATGCACCAACACATGCACATATACCAATATAGGGTCCAATCGCTCCACTCCCAGACGTAGCTAAATCCACCTATTACAAAGGTGAAAATGAAGTTAAGAACATGGAGTAGAAAGGGGCGCAAAAATAGAGTATGTACATAGGCGTTACTTACCACTATTAGCATCAAGGTCCCAAGGAAGAAGAGAGCATATCCAATTAAGTTCCTCTTCCTGGTGTTCAACTTTGCTTCATGGTATGCTAGTGTTACCATAGTAATAAGTGCAAATGGCTGATAAACAAGGGTGAGAACCCGCGACGGGTGGTAACTCTATAAAAGAGAAATGTTCATCAGACTTTTAATCAGAGACTTTCATTTAATGGAACAGAGTTTCCCACTACTAAAAGTCCAAAATTTTTTGTTGCCCTGCAATTTCAAAAGGGCAATGATAATCTGACTAGAAGCCTAATTGATTTACAAATTATAACTGAATTACAATATATCCTGTTCAAACAAAGCACTCAGCCTTGAACCTGAACAAGTTCTTAGACACCCGCCAGATCCTTCAAATGATAAAGATCATTCCTTTAATCTTAAACGAAACAGAAGTGTATAGTAAGTAGCCGCTAACCGGTGGAAACAAATCATAATAGTAATCTCCTATAGTGAGCATAGTGTTCCAAGCGACAAGGGAGCCCAGTCCCAGAAACCAACAAACCGCCATAGCTTTATAATGTCCCTGCTTGTTACATGAGATATTAGAAATTTCAGGGTCAGGTAAATCAATTAATGAAGAAAAGTTCAATGCTTTGAGCAGCACAAACCTCATGCTTAATTGAAGCCCTGCTTTCATTGTCCTCTGTCATGGCTAGTCCCTATATTTGAGAAACACAGAATTGAACTCTTGATATAAGTTTCATGTACACTATAAATTTGACTGCTTTATGACTATTTTTGAAAATGGTAAACAGGGAACAAATCAAAGATGCAGAAGAAGAAGATAAAAATGAAAATGGTTTCGGAATCAGTATGCATACACTTGTTTACCTGAGTAGATTCCTAAGGCTGACTTGAATATGCAACTGGGTTTCAATAGTATATCCTTCACTGTTTCCAGAAACAACAAGAATATAAAAGATGATTAAGAAACTGGACGAGAGGGGTTTTGACTTGTTCAAGCAATATATAAAGGCAATGCTTGTAGAGAAGCAGGAATTAAATATACAAATTATTGCAGGCTTTTATTATTGCCCACGTGGACAGTAAGAGATGAGATTCTGTTGTGTTTTTGAGAAGATGAGGTTGGATGGATGGACCGTATGTGAAGTAATCCTGAATATGAAAGCAAAAATGACAACAGGCTGTGGAATTTAAAAGCCAAAAAAAGTAAAGGGTCTCTTCTTCCTTTTAGAGCAAGTGGAAGCTGGCTGTGACGTGATCGGTGAATGAGATTGACAATGGCTAAAAGCTGAGGAGGAAGAACCAGGAATGGGAACAGGGAAGGTGCAGCAGAAATGAATATATAAAAGAAGAATCTTCCAAGATATTGACTTGTAAAACAACTAGCTTCGCTCAGATGCAAGACCTCGACGAACAACTTTCGTTTGCTTGGAGGGAGTTGAAAGTGCTTCAATTTGTGTTCTTTAAGAATTGCTTGCATCACGACTTTTATTTCGTCAACAGTTGGGGGATATCAAAAATAAATAAAAGAGTCCCACACACATACAAATTGTTTATCTTTCATCATTTTCAATTGGCTGGTGTGATTTGGAATTTTTTGGAATAGTAGACAATAATCTTAAATTTGGATTACTTCCTAAACAATCTGATTAATATCTATTTAAAACGTTTGATTTATGTTTGAAATACTTTAGCAGCTTTTCAAAAATTCCCTACTTTTTCACAACTTTCTTGATTCTCTTTTATTCAATGGAATCTTTCCTTTTTATTGGTGATAGAATCTCCCCCTTCGTTGATTCTTCAAAAGTTGAGTCAAACAAACAATTAAACAGTCGGCTTTTTTCCAAATTTATTTAATACAAATTTATAAAAAAAACCCAAAATGGGTGTTGAAATTATAAAAAAACCCAAGTACTATTTAAACTTAGAAACACACCAAAAAAGTGTATTAAAATAGTATTTTTTGGGTGTACTTTTTGGAGGTTTTGAATGTGTATAATAGTACTTTTTGGGTGTGTTTCTAAGTTTAAATAGTATTTAGATTTTTTTATAATTTCAACACCCATTTTGAGTTTTTTTATAGAAGCCCCTTTATTTAATTGGTGCCTTATACGTAACGTATTGTTGATATTCGAATCAAAAGTAGTTTGAAAAAAACTTACGCAGACGAAGATTTGGTTGCAGAATCAGAATGGGTAACCAATTGATCCTCGGGATGTGTATCGTATACAAGGCACGAATATAATTGCACAAATTAAGTGGTGGTGTTTTTATATTCACTGCATGCGTCCACACGTGCAATATGTTGATCCTATTATTATGGTCAATATATTGGCGGTCAAATATGGAATATCCCGCAGTATGTTTTTCAGTATGAATCCTGGAAAAGTATTTGGGCGTAAGTGTGGCATCGTTACATATCACTACTAATTTACGTGTCATAATATAAGTGTGTGGTATGGGTGTGATTGATATTTTTTCAATTTAAAGTATATTATCAATAAATAAATACATATTTTATAGTTAACACATAGCATAACGTGACGTTATGACGATCATATATTATAACGATGATTATACCATGCAAAATGGTGTAGCTTGAAAACAACACTAAAAATTTGAAGGAAAAAAGAAAAAAAGCAATGTTGTAGAAGAGAAATCGACTGTACGGACTTGGATTAATTAAGATTTTCCCCAAAGGCCCAGTTTTAAGAAATCGATAAGGCCTAATGCTATGGTCTATTTAGGGGCTGGGTCCAATTTCATGTTCTAAAATTAATTAGGATTTGGGAAGAAGTCGCAGCCTCTGGTTGATGAGAGAGAGAGGGTAACCCAACCCAACCCAAAGCCCAATCCTTTGCTAGTGTGGACCAAGATCGGAAAAAAAGAAGGTCGTAGGAAAATAGAAGATTTGATTGGCAAGTGGGTCATCAATTTCTTGTTCCATTCCCTTTGTTTTGTGTACGGGCTAAAGCATGATGCTTATTATGGGGTCCGATAAAGAGAAGGTTATGCAATGCAGCACTCAAAAATTGAAAACCTCCCCCTATTCAATTTATTAAAAAAAATCGAAAATATGTCTCTGTCTCTAAAAGGATGTTATCCTCCACCGCCCAAAGTTTTCTCCAGTATTTTTTTTTATTCTCCTTTTTTGGGTAAGCAACAACCAGCACCGCCCAAGTTCGATATTACCATAAACGTCCCTTTAATCATTTCCAACTAGCTAATAGTCTCTGACCATGAAAATATTATTTATATAAAAAAAAAGATTTGTCTGTATTTAACTTTTCACACGTGGAAATCAATAGTTTACCATAGAGCAAAAAGCACAAAGAAGGTAGGACCCATTGATCGCGGTTTCGCGGACAAATGCGGCATATCAAACTGTCGTATGATTGGACAGTGAGGGCATCACGGAAGCAAGCGAGTGAGGGTAGAAGTATCCTGGGACCCAGGACAAAATGGTGACAAACAGCCACGTTGCACCTCACAATCAGACAGGACCAACTGGGCCCACAAAACCAGTATTTTAAAGCATAATACCCACCACCACCGGGGCCCACACCTTCCTTCGCCCTGCGACTTAAGCAATAAACCATCTGTATTTGAGCAGCTCACCCAACACCGCACTCTGATCTCTCCTCTCTCGTCTTCCGCAAGTCTCACAATCTCCTTTCTTTGAAAGCAAATGGTTTTTGCTGGGCTGGGGTTCAATTATTATAGAGGAGATTAGGGACGGACGGATCATCATTTCAATTTTCAAGCCCCATAATTACCAAGTGTGAGTATTCTCTTTCTATTTATCTCTCTTTCATTTTCTTAATTTTATGCCTCGTTTATTTTTTGCCTTTTCAAAATGCACAAAAGATGTTGTTTGTTTGTTTTAACTTTAGAGCACAATTTATCTTCTAAATATCCATTTGAATATCGAATCATCGATCACCGATTCGATAGAAAATTATGCAAAATATTAACCTATGCATGTAGCAAGTTTGATCTTAGAAATAAACTTATGATTATGGTATTGATTTTTCCGTTGAAGACTTGGAATTGATTGATCCTTTGAAGATTCCATGCTTTTTTATCTTAGAAACTTTTATAAAAGTTAAACAAAAAGCACACTTTACTCTGCTTCTGACCGAGTCTCGGGGACAGAGAGCGGTATTATCAATTTTCAACGACAACTGGGCAATAATTATAATACTCATTACATATAAGCTAAGATTAATATATAGCTTTACGGAACTCAATTAGCTAAATTAGGTAAAATAAATCAATAAAATTGACACACAAAAAGTAAGCGGGGGCCCAGTAAAGAAGGTCAAAAATCCAAACTGAAAACCAGGGTCGGGTCAGGTCAGGGAAGCGTCTGTGACGGCCATCCATCACAGTCACCCAAATCGCTAATTCCAACACGCAGACATTCCTTACGGTCTGCAACTTCAAGTCGATTTCGGATTCTCGGCGTATAATTCGATACGCCAAAGCTGACCCTTAAAACTTCATAACTTTTGTTGCAGGGCAGGGCAGGGCAGGCAGAGTTAATATTGCTCAACGGAGAATGACGTCACTTCACCACTCCGAGCTGGACTCGGCCGCCACCGACTCCGTCTCGTCCACCCCACGCTCCGACCACCCGTCTTACGATCTGAATACACGTGTACGGTTCATGTGCAGCTTCGGCGGCAAGATTCTCCCACGGCCACACGATAATCAGCTTCGTTACGTCGGCGGCGATACTCGAATAGTTGCCGTACACCGTGCCGCCAGTTTCTCTTCCCTCCTTACCAAGCTCTCTAAACTCTCAGGCAAACTCCTCAAAACGACGCCGTCCAATCGCAATTAAGTGGTTTTGCCCTCTTCCTTAATGTAATTTTTATTTTTATTTTTATATTATTTGCAGGACTGAGTAACGTGACGGTGAAGTACCAGCTGCCGAACGAGGACCTTGACGCTTTGATTTCCGTCACGACGGACGAGGACGTGGACAACATGATAGAAGAGTACGACCGTATAGTACAGAATCAAAACCCCAAGTCGGCTCGGCTCCGCCTCTTTCTCTTCCCTAAAGGCGAGGACTCAACAGTTAACTCGAGATCCTCCAGCATCAGCTCGCTGCTCGACGGCTCGGCTAAACGCGAGCACTGGTTCCTCGACGCGCTCAACAGCGGCGCGTCTAATTCCTCGGTGCTCGAGCGCGGCCGCTCCGAAGCTTCCTCGATTGTCTCCGAAGTGCCCGACTACCTGTTCGGGTTAGACAACTCCGACGATACTCACTCGCGCGGCGAGTTCAAACCGAAACCCCGAACCGTATTGCAAGACAACGTGTCGGCTTCGGATCCGGGTTCTCCTGCCCCGGTTATTTCCTCGCCGTTTTGCTCGACGTCGTCTGTGCCTTCAATTCCATCGATGCCGAGTCTCCCACCCGTGAAGACCCGACCCGACTCCAATCAAGTTGTCGACACGAAAGATAATCATTCAGAGGGTTTTACAGAGACGGTTGAGCTGCCGGTACCACAAGCGACGGGGTTCTCAGCTAATCCCGGTGTGCATTACATTCCGGATCCTAATTACCCGGGTCATGTTGTTCGGTCAGTACCCGTTTATTATTACCCGGGTCCGGTTCCACCCGCAAACGTACAGGTCCAACCGGTTCCAGTTCGGAGTCAGTTTGTTCATCAGCAATACCCGGGTCAGATTCCGGTGGGCTATCATAACCATATACCGGGTATGGGTCAAGTATATGGTGGAGGGTTGAGGCCAGTTGGGGGATTGGATCCATATGATAGGGTGGTCTCTGATGGAGTGAACCAGCAGCAGCAGCAGGTGTACTATGGAGTGAGGAATCCGAATGCTGCTGTGGTTTCGGCATACAGTCCAGGTATGGTGGTGCCATCTTCTGGGGAAGAATGGCAAGGACCTGGACCCGAAATGAATATGGGGCGGGGCCCCAATCCATCTTCTTGACAATGCAAATGCAATGCATGAAGGGAAAGAAGACTTATTACTGTGATTGATTAAAGTGTGGTTATTTTATTGTTGATGATGATTGCTGAGTGAGTGATGATACAATTGTAATTAGCTTTTTCAACTTGGTATTGTGTTGAAATTGTGAAGGGCTTTTTTAAAAAAAAGGGAAAAATGGTATAGAAAAGTGAAAACTCTTGCTTTCAAATAATGCTTTTATTTAGTTCCTTTGTAAAAAAGTAAAACTAATAGTAAGTGGCTTTGTTAGATTTTTATATTATCGCAAAGGCCTTTTCTTAATTTATGATGTTTTATATCAATTCAAATTAGATTCATATGAATTGATGGAAGCATATTGGCTGGGCATGCAAAGTCATGGGTTGAATTTTGGAGTTCACAAGTTTAAAAATGTTCCAATTGTTCTCAAGGATATGTCTGAGCCAGGATTTGCCCGGCCCATCATGATTGTAAATGAGTGAGAATTCTATAGTGAGCAAACATAACTATATTGTGGGCACAATTTCGGTTCAATTATTAGGGTTGGGCACAATTTTGGATCAATCTGATTGAACCATTCAACTTGATCATGATAGGTTGGGTTGGCCTAAAAAGGAGCTAGTTTTGGGTTCAAAAAATTATAAACCGCTATGTATGAGTCAGAACCAAAACTCGAAAGTAAGTTTAATTTTGAGTTAACCCGATTGAACTGTTGAACCCAATTACAAAAGGTTTTGGGTTGGGTTGAATTGGCCTAATAATGAGCGGGCCTTGAGTTTAAGAAATCATAAACCACTACATATTGGGTTGGGATTAAAACCGACCCAACCCAACCTATGCCCACCCCTAGTAAATAATATATCCTAATTAATTGGTTGATTAAAGGAAAAGTCCTCCTCACCTCTAAGAGATAAATAGATTAATGCTAAATGCGTTTCCAATCACACTAACTAATTATATTATGATAGTTGGTAGTATGTGTTTTTTTTTTAATACGAAAAAGTTCAATTACAAACAGAACCCATAAGAACATGCATGCCCGAAAAGATCAAAATAAAACCGAAATGACATAGTGGGTAGTATGTCAAATAAATCCTCTAAGTCATAACAATTTGATTTGAAATACATTCGTCCAAAAAAAAAAATTTGATTTGAAATACACATATTTTAGCCCGGAACCCCCAGTCACAAATACATTGCGTCTTGGCAAATTTATTTTGTTTTATTTTTGGGGTCAAGTATCTTGGCAAGGTTTGCTAACGGGCTCAATCATTCATATGCCACAACTATTGTTTGGGCTTTGAGTTGAATTCATAAGCCCATAAAAAGTTTCGAGTTTGAATCCAAAACAACATGCCAAAGAGTTTCATTCAGCCAAATCTTCTCTCCATGGTGTCACATGCCACATACATTTTCTTTTCGAGTGTGTATTAATTATTTAATTCTTGATATCCATACATAGCATATAATATTATAATTTTATAATATGTGGAAGAAGCCACCAGAAAGCAGAAAGCAGATCACTAAGGGCTCGTTTGGGAGTGCTTTTGGATCAGTGAAAAGCGCTTCTAAATGAGTGAAAGCGCTTCTGTCTTTAAAAAATGGTGTTTGGCAAAAATTACAAAAAGCGCTTTGGGTGAGATCCAAAAGCACTTGGAGTGGTTTTGGAAGAAGCACTTGAGAGGTGCTTCTTCTTAAAAAGCGATGCATGATAAAAATAAGAGAAGCACTTGGCTCTCTTTAATGAAACTTTTAACATGCCGAAAATACCCATATTTAATTTTTAAAATGCCAAAATACCCTTCCTTTCTTCTTCTTTTTCCCTCTTTTTTTATATTTCCTATATTTATTATAATATTTTGAGATTCTTTACATTTTTTAAAGTACTTTTAAAAGCGCTTTTACTGTGTCAGTCAAACACTCAACAAAATATCAAAAGCGTTTTTATATAGTGTAAAAACACTTTTAAATATGACATCCAAACGACAAACTACTTCTTTGTAGAAGCGCTTATGTCATAAGCGCTACTGACATAAGCGCTACTAGCATAAGCGCTTTAAAAAGAAGGACTCCCAAACGAGCCCATTAAAGTTGGATTTGTATTCGCCATAAAAACTTACAAAAGAAAAAAAGTGGGATATTTATTCATAAGCTTTCTCTTGCATCAATGCCAATTGCCAAACACACAAACGAAGACTTTAATTGCGTCCCCTCCATTGGCAGAGGCTCCTAAAGAAGAAGACATTCACGAAACAACAAATTTATAAAGAAGATGGTGATGTAGCTATTTGGCTCCTTCGCCAGCTCTTCTCCCTCTTCCTATATTCATCCCATGCCCCTTTCATCGAATCTTTGCATTATATGAACGGTGTTTAATATAGGAGTGAGAGAAAACGAACTTAAGACCTCGTGTTGCAAATTAGGAACAATAACGCTACGGGCACCAACTTGTTTACCAACTTTTGGATACCAACACATGTGGCACATGACATGGCAACCCATGTCATTTGCCATCTCATCTATTTTAATTACATAATTTATTATATAAATAAAAGAATTTAATTATTTTTTATATTTAACTATTTTTGTTTTCGATGAGAAATTCTTTTATTTATATAATATTTAACTATAAAATCATGGTGCCCGTAGCGTTATTGAATTAGGAATGGCCTAGTTTGACACAGAATCATAAGAGTGTGTACAATTGGGTAATTTACTGACGTATGTGATGAGCCCGTGAGCCCGTGAGAGGGATATGGACTCTGTACGTGTTTGAAGAACCAGGTGCATGTTTCACATTTAGGAAATAAACAATGTGTAAACGTTAAATCATACAACTGTTTTCTTCTTATATGTCCCCTCACTACACTTTTGATCAAGGGACAAAGCAAAACGTTATAATTTTGGAAGTTTCCCAAAGCTCCTGTCTTGGCTATGTGATGTGGGTCTGCTGTTTTACCTGTTATCCTGTAAACGAGAGGCTCAAGTTCACAAATTGGATCGAGATATGAAGAAAGAAGAGCACTGACATGAACTCGACATAGTCTGATTATGGTTCTGCAAATTGATGAATGCATGTCTTATTCAATGGACACAAAATGGTTGAAAAAAGTTTGTATATATACATAATATGGGACAGCTTGGAGCACCCCTCAACTTTTGTATGAATTTTCAAACTCTAATTAAGCACATGCAACGCCCTGCACATCTCCCTAATTGCCTCACTTAATTACCATATAATTAGTGAGAAAAATAATAAACCAGGCACGAGCCATAACGCAAATGTGAATTAGTCCAGTTGGTAATTTTGGACACTTGATGTGTGCATGGGGCTTAGAAAACTCGAGAAGTTATTGATGCTCTTAACAGGGGCTCACATTGAACACAAGGACATGAACCCTAGCTGTCATCCTGGCATGACAAGGAAAGACCAGTATCACAGTTTGGATGTATGATCTTTAAATTTAAGAGAAAAAATAAGAAAAAAAAAATCATTGGAATGCAATGCATGGTTGTGTGTGGTTTGTAACTCTTGGTAGGTGACGTTATTTTTGTCCTCCTTTGCACAACACCAATATTTCATCAGTTTTCACTTAAATTTTTTGTTTTGGTCTTCATTGGTGCTTCTTGTTCTTCTGTTGTGGATGAAAAATAAATGAAAGGAAAAAATAGAAAATAGTTTCTCTCAAACTTTCCCCTTCAAACTAAAGGAAGTTGGTTAAATGGAGGAAATTGGAGGAAACAAGTATTGCCCAACATTTCAGTTCATCTTCTAAATAGTGCAGAATTAAGAAAAGCAATTGGGTTAGGAAATTTCTGTGAATCTGAGACTCAATTGAGTGGTGGGGTTCATTCAAATGGGAAATTTCTATGAATCTGAGATCCCTTTTGGTGGGGTTCACTTGATTTTCTGGGTTTTACAATTGCAAGATTCTGACAGGAGCTTCAAGGCTAAATTATGGCAATACGATATTGGCATTTATTGCACACACGTGAATCACATGAAGAGGCATGGAAAGCTCAAATGGCCCCAGTGCCTAAAATCTTATTATAGCTGCGAGGAAAAATATTCAATATGATGGGATTCAAATGTGAAAGAAGATGCTGATTTGACACATGACGATTCACCATTTTCCCCATTGAATTTTCAGCTGACGATGATCAAAACGTTCACATTTCTCCATTAATAGAAAATAGTCACGTTGATTGACTGCCAAGGTCGTCTGTTGATTGTTAAATAAAGAAATACTGTAGACAATTTTATTTATATCGTGTATAGAGAAATCTGCACGTCACATGCATGGTCAATCGTTTATGTATGAGAGTTCTATAACGAGTCTCACGGGCATCAATTTAAGGTTGCATTGTCACTCGTTGATATATGATGAAAGTTTTAAGCATCAATATAATCGTATAGACGACTACCGGAAGCAAAGATCCTCTATAAGTTGAGCATATATGATAAAAGTCATGAGGAACGGTGGATTTAGTAGTCTTCTTTCTAAATGTATTGGCGTTTATCCCGAATTATGGGAAGATATAAATTCTTATTAGATAGGTTAACATATAGTCCTATTCGAAAAAAATAACAACACATGTGAATGTTGTCATAGATATGCAAATACAATATTATTTTTTTTATAGGGTACAAGGTTATACGTATACAAATAGAAAAGAGTGGTGCTAAACAAACCCTAAAATTAACTGAGAGTACACCATATGATCTAAGTACACCCTAATATTTTAATTAAAATATAAAATTAACTAAGTACACCCTATTTAACTACCAAAAATACCCATGTTGCACCATAATACACTCTATCATACAACACTCTAATACTAATCCTAAACCAAGTTTCTCTTTTTACATGAATTTGTGCCCTCTTTTCATATTTATAAATGTATTGAATTGAACTACAGACACAAACATTCAACTTGTTATTTGGTTTCACAAGTTATATGAAGGGATTTTCATAGGCCCTTAACATATCATTTGAATCTAAACCAGAAAACCTATGAAGGCATTTCTGATGTTTGCAGCAAGACTACAGCATACCCACATGGTCATGGACTTCAAATAATCAACAATATTAAACAACCCATAAACTTCTCCCTTTGAAGAGCAAATTAAAACCAATTTCTAGAGGAAGGTTACAAAACATTTTAGCTCGTGAAGAAGAAATCAAGACAATATAACCAATTTGATAACAAAATCAAAATGAGATTTACCAACACTAGACGACCATTGCGCCAGTATAATGGTATGGCGGCAGTGTTACTGTAACGGTGGAGAAGTGGATGGTATGATGACGGTGTCAGTGTGATGGAGGAATAAATGATATTATGAAGGAGGCATTGCTATGTTCGGTGGAGGAGTCGTCGACGGTGTTTCACAATTCAATATATACTTTTTGGTCATTTTATATTATGGTAAATTAGTAATTCAATAAATGATTTGATAGTAGAGTGTACTCAGGTAATATTAGGGTTCGTTTAGCAGCACTCATAGAAAATAGATGTTTTCATTTCAACTAGTAATATCATTTAAAGAAATATTCTTTTTATCTACCACTAGGGGTAAAAAAAAGTATAAAAAATTTAACCTAAGTTATCCTGTTTTATTTTCCAATGAGACAGTGAAGAAAAGTGTACAACATGCATATAAGTTAATGGAGCTGCAGACAGAAGACTGAGAGGAGTGAAGGTGAAGAATTTATCAGCACAGAATGCGAAGCTTCTCTTTTCCATCATTATTATTACTCTCTTCAAACTGCTGCTCCAATGTCCTCTCCTTGACCGCCTCTGTTTCTACTCAGACTTCACAAACAACTTCACTTGAAACACAAAACCAAGCAGAGAAAATGGATGAGTTTGGTCTTCAAGAGCCACACTCTTTAGCAAGCTTCCAAGAACACAACCTTGATACAATCCCAGATCTCTTTGCCTCAGAATCTGACCACATGTCCTCACACAATTCCTTAAGCTGCTCAAAGGACTCAGATTTCTACTATGCATTTCGCCTCAAAGCCATTTCTCTGTTTTTACAGGTAAAAGATGAAATAGAGAAGAAGAAGAAAAGAATACTTGTGAGCTCTGTTTCTTCAGTTAATTTCTCTGTTCTTGCATATTGGTCTAAACTTGTCATAATTTATTAGGCACAATATTCTTGCAACCTTGACCCTTTCATACCATACCTTGCCATTAACTACCTGGATCGGTTCTTATCCAAGCGAGATATTCCGGTAATTAAAGAGCTTGATTTTCTTTAATTTGGTGAAATTCCCAGATAATGTTACATTAAATTCTATGCTTAAATCCATCATTCACATTGCAGGAAGGAAAGCCTTGGGTCTCGAGACTCCTTGAAGTCTCCTGTCTATCTCTAGCTGCAAAGATGAAGAACACACCCTTCTCCGCCACTGATTTTCAGGTAATTAAACAACCCTTCAATTTTAGCGAAACGGAACTCAGAACATCTATGAAGCAGGCAGAGGAGCTAATTATCTTTTGTTTAATGTATATGCGAAACAGAGAGGGGAAGGCTTCATCTTTGATGCGCAGACAATTCATAAAATGGAGCTTCTCATTCTTGACACCCTAGATTGGCGGATGAGATCGATAACACCCTTTTCTTTTCTGCCTTTCTTTCTCTCTTTTCTGGACTTAAATGACCAAGCACTTACAAAAGCTCTCAAAAGTCGAGCTTCGGATGTCATCTTCAATGCCCATAATGGTAGAAGTACTTGTTAGTTGTTCAAGTGCTTCAATTATAAATAAATAAATTTTTGTTTGAAGTAGTTATACTAAATTCGATAGAGATGAAATTTGATCTTTTTTTTTCTTTGGACTACGCGGGAATCTGTCGATATGGAACTCATAATTCTGTCATTTTGTTTGGACTTTGATTACAGAAATCAAGATTGTTGAGTTCAAACCATCGATAATTGCAGCATCAGCGGCCCTATCTGCATGTCAAGAGCTGCTCCCACTGCAGTTTCCATCTTTTAAAGCTTCAATATCATCTTTCCAATATGTAAATAAAGTAAGCACAATCTTTAAAGCGCATAAATTGGCCAGCAAACTTAAAACATCATATAATTAGAAGTTTTCTTTTTCTATACTGCTCTTACATTACAGGAGAGTTTGTTCAAATGCTTGACTTTGGTGCAAGAAATGATGGTGAATGAAGGTTTGTCATGCACAACAAGAACCACAATGAGTGTGGTGGACCGTCAGCTCACCAAATCAGATCAAAGACAGAACACATATTCTTCTACTATTATAGCAGAGAAGAGAGACAGCAAGCGGCGCAGATTGAATGGTACTTTGTGCAGTGAAAATAGGTTCCGGCTCTCCCATCATTATCAAAAGTGTTGATTTGTTTTAGTGTTTAATTGTCTATGCCTCACAATAGTTGATTGTTCTCCTCCTCACGACCAGATAAGCAATGTCCCATTTTTCATCCAAAAAAAACGAAGTATAAGTATTGAAGAGAGAGAATTTAATTTGGTTTATGGGGTTTTGAAGTTGGGCAAGGGAAGGACAGAATGGGGTTTTGAATGGTGTGTGAGTTGCTCTTGCTCTTGCCCTGTTTGGATTCTTGGGTCGAGTTGGGGCTTGGGATGTGGGATGATGGGTCTCTTGTTTGGTGGCATCAAAATGTTTCAATAAGATAATGATTTGCTTCAACTGGTAAGAAAAGCATTTTCTTTTTTCCTTTTCTCTTAAAAAAAGAAAAAGAAAAAATGCGTCAACAAGTTTATAACTTAGGTGATTGAGAGTAATTATTCTTACAGCCGAGATCCTGTGTTCGATTTCCTTCTCCCTATATCGCTTGTATTATTAAAAAAAAAAAAAAAAAAGCATTGTCTGGTCAACCTAAAGCATGAACTTAGTAATTAAAGTTGGCGGGAAAAGGCATTTCGTGGTGGGATGAAATGAGTAAAATAAAAGGAACGTTGAAGACGCGTAATTTTCATCCACTAAGATGAATGGAGTATCTTTGTCCAAGGGCATTGGCCCATTTATGTGCTTTAAAAGCGACGTAGGAAGTAGTACTAAAGCTTAAAAGTAGTACAGAATGCATGTGAATCCCACACAACAAAACACACACAATCATGATTCATATCACCCGCTGGTACTCCTCAGTCCTCAATATTATTAACCCCCATGAATGTGGTTGGGAATTGAAGATACAATTGAATGAACGCAGAATGGCTTCTGCAGATTTGTTGGATTGGTCTTTAAGACATCCATCTCAGGACCCCAGTGAATTTTTCTTGTTGCAAAATTACAAATAATGCTGAAATTCTTTCTTCTTTTTTGGTTGCTTCAAAATTAAGTGCTACCAAGCAATGATCAAGGGCGGCCGAAGATTCAAAAAAAGAGAAAGGGTTGAATCTTGTGGGCATTCTTACAAAAAAGAAAAGTTAAAAGACATTGTGGGATGAGCTATAACTCAGTCAATGGTGCTGACAAAATGATAACAAAGAAACATATCATGGAGAAGAGTGAGAACTTTGAATGCTAAACTCAAGAACCCTTCTTTTTAAGGACAGAAGCATATAATCTGGTTATGGAGTTTTATTAGCTAGCAGCAGCAAAAATTGAAGTATAAATTTTTCTAGTAATGATTGAGACTCAGTCTGCCTTTTTCCACACGCCATTCTCATCACATGGGATGAAACTGAGTTTAGGACACTTGTCTATCTCCAAGTAGGTCAGGCTTGGAAACAATTTTTGCAGTTTCCGCCAATCCATCTTCAACTTTTTCAAGAACTTCAAGCGCACAATTTCGACAGCCCAATTGCGTTCTTTCCAGTGAGACAGATTTGAGAGGCTTCCACCCCTGATATAGAGCTTCTTTAGGTTATTCAATTCCCATTGCATCAGCCAATCAGGAATCTCGGAACCAGGGAAGTAATGGAGGTTAAGTTTCACCAAAGGAACAGGAACTGGAGCCATCATCAATGGATTTTTGGGAGTGTCATAAAGTCTTGACCCTGATATTGATAAAGATCGGTGCTTGAACTTTGCTCGAGTGTCATAAAGTCTTGACCATGATATAGATAAAGATTGGAGATTTTTGAACTTTGCCAAAGAAACGAGCTCTCTTTTTGCAGCATCAGACGTTTTGTCCACATGGATACTCAATTTCCTCAGATTTTCCAAGCCTGACAAATCAGCCAGCTTACAGTAGTTGCCTCCAGGCCTTGGCTCACCAATCACAAACCCTTTAAGCTCTCGGAGTTGTGAGAGCAAAGCAAGTCCCTTAGGCATGTGGCTGATCAAGTAACACTCATACATATCCAAGTGTGTCAGGTTCTTGAGTGAGCCTATCCCTTGGGGGAGCTGCTCCAAATCAACACAACCATTGAGGTTCAGGATCCTCAGATTGCTAAGTTTGCAAATTGAAGCAGGAAGCTCTGTAATTCTAGAGACTCCTCGAAGGCTTAAGTACCGAAGGTGTCTCATATTCTTCAACCCTTTTAAGAACTCACTGTCCTCTACTTGAATAAGATGCTTGGCTGAGCTCTCCCATCTCCCAAGCTGCAAAACTGCGACGTATTTCATCTTGGAGAACCATTCAGGTCTAAAGTCAAGATTAGGCTCATTCACATTGATTATACTTTGGACCTTCTCCTGTTCTAATCGGTATGGCAATTCGTGTACAGAAGACCCCTCTTCAGTTTTTACAAGGCATGCCCTCCTAGAACAAGTAAAATCTTCAGTGGGATTTCCATTGCTATCAAAACTGAAGAATCTAGCTCTCTTTGCAAGCTTGATCGCAGCATAACGAATAGAAGGGTCCATTCTGCAGCTGTCAGCACTTGGTCTTCGCTTTTTGTACACCAGCTTGATGAGGCCTTTTTCTATGAAGTGTTTGAAGAAATCGTTTGCAGTATCCTCAGCAGTCTTCACTTGAGTGCCTAAAGTGTCTATAAACCCCTCACCAACCCACCAATGGACTAAAACCTTCTTCTTTATGACAGCATTTTCAGGGAACACTGAGAAACAGAGGAAACAGAGCTTCAATGTGACATCTAGACCATTGTACACCGCCTCTATTTCTTTGAATGTTGAACTCTCCGCCTCTATTTCTTTGAATGTTGAACTCTCCGCCTCTATTTCTTGTAATTTGGTTGGTAAATAAACTGAGCGACCATGAAGGTTCAATTCCCAACGGATCATGGAATGTTTTGCACGTTGTAGGCTCTGGGATTTCAAATTGCCTGAAGAGAGTTGCGGAGAAGAATGCAGAGACTTCTTTAACATGGAGACAAGGTGGTGAGTTTTAACGAGCTTGTCCCTAAGATAACTGGTTTCTTCTCTACGTTCTGGTGACCCTGTTCTTTGTTTAAAGGCATCATCCAAGGCCCGGAAAACTAAACCTTTCATAGAAACGTTGACTTCATCTTCCTCCCACTGCTTAAATTTCACACAGGCCTTTTTGATGTAGATGAGATCATTCTGAATTTCCTCAAACATCCCTTGCAGGTAGGAGTCCTCCTCAACGATGGTATCATCGCCATTGTTGGTGGTGCCGCTGCTGCTACTGCCACTGCTGCCGCTGCCACTGCTGCCCCTGCCGCCGCTGCCTTCAACAAGCTGTTTCAACTCGGACATTTGGTGGAGAAAATCTGGCATGACAACCTCATTGAAAATTTGGAATGGTGTGACCTGCCTAGATTTCAAGTATGAAAGAAGATCTAGAGACACATAAGGTGACTCAAAAGATGTGGTGACAAGGGCTCGTGTGGACATAGTTGTGAAGAGAAGGAATTGCAACGTTCGTAAAGAAGGAATGGCCCAAATAATGAAGAGAAAAAAGGACTCTGAAAGTTATTGATCATCTAAAAAGGATGAGTTATAAAGAAGTCATGTGCCCCTCTGTTGAATGATACACAGCAGCACCAGTAGGGACCCTTTTTCCAATGGTTTGATTAGTAAACTTTGGCATGCTGCTGCATGGACTTGTCAAAGACTATGGAGTCAAGGTCTCCCATGAAAAAAAGGAGCAGTTGTCAAAAATATAATTTGTTTGATAACGATTTCAATTTTAGTTTTTAGTTTTGATTTGTTGTGCTAAAGTATAGAGGAAAATGAGAATGAGAATGGGAGTGAGGATGAGATTGAGAGAGAGGATGAGAGGTGAAATTACCTGTAGGATGACTAAAAATGGCTAGAAGGGGTGAATATGTCAATTTAAAATTATAATCAATAAACAAAAAATAAACTTCGGTAGCATGATTGATATGGTTTATCAGTCCTGAAACGTGCTAAGCATAAAATAAAAGAACACATAGAGAATTATTTTACGTGGTAAAACCCCACCTCTGGGGAAAATCCACCGGACTCCTCAGTCCAACACAAATCCACTATAGAACGATGATTACAAGAATTATTCACACACTTATCCTAGACACATTCTAGATAATGTTTACCGACTTCTTCGTAACTCAACTTCTGTCACGGGATGATCTTCCGACACTCCTTATGTAGAACACAATACTGGTCACGATTGCTTCAAGCTTACCGGAGTTCTTCCAACTCTCCTTATGTTGAATATGATACTGGTCACAATCGATTCAAGCTCACCAGAGAAAAACCACCACAATGGTCTTAGTGCCCTCAACCGTATGAGTCACCGAACATGCAAATGAATGCAATATGAATGATAAAAATGTTTGATAAACCACCAAGTAAACATGAAACACTTGATGATTTATCTCAAATAAAAATGCAGCTTTTTTAAATATTTAAGCACACAAAATTATTGTTCAAAAGCTGTACACGAAGAAAAACATCAAGCCTTGTTTTATATAACTTTTTCTTCTCTTGAAAGAAAAGTCCAAGTCCAAAACACAAGCAATTTCATTGAAGGCTAATCAAATAACCAAAGATATGTTTCCTAGTCAAAACCAAATTACTTGATTTGCACGAATTGAATAACATCAAAAAGATATATTTTCCTATTCTAATGATGATCACATGTGAAGCCAAAAACAATAGAAAAGTAAAAACCCAAATAAAGGAAATTTATGATAATCCCACCATTAAAGGGTCCTAATATTCGTAGGTCAACTACCAAGAATATCTCAACACCTTTAATAATGTGATCAGATTAAAACTCGATTTGCAAGTAAATTACTTTAAAAGATAAGTAACAAGATAAGAGAAAGAAAGAATGAGTACAAAGATATTGCAAAATATGCCTAAATGAGATGCACTCCTAAATGGATTATAATTGATTAAAATCAAGGAAGATCAAGGAAATAAAATCATATTAGATTCCAAAAAAAAGGTTCTATTATGAGTGCATGAAAAATGACATGTCTTACCCTTCAGATCAAATGGCTCATACGTGTTAAATCACAATTCTGGAATTCGGGGATTGCTGAACTGTTTCAATCCTGCAGTTTATGAAAATTAGAGATAGCAATTTTGCTTCAACCCTACAGCTAAATGACACTTCCAAACCAATACTAATTTCTAGGAAATGCTAACAATATTTCATACTAATAGGGGATGATGGGAGGGGGAGTAACAAAAGTGAAAACACAAACTTGAAAGTGAAAACAATTTCAAATAGATTTTGTTTTTTGTTTTTTGTTTTCACTTTTACTACTCCTCCCTTTCATCTTCTCCTCTCATCTTCCCTCTCAATCCATTCTCCGTTCTCATTCTAACTTCAATTCTCTCTCTTTTTCCATTACTCTAACATAAAAAATGAAAACTAAAAACTAAAAACTAAAATTGAAATGGTTATCAAATGGGCCCTAAAAGAAAGGTGTAATTTGGTTTGTGGAATTCATTTGGGTGAGCAAATTACATCATTTAAATTGAAATTAACAAAAAGTTCATTTGGTTCCAAAGGGACCAAAATATCTGTTAAATTTAATATACACTTGTCTTGAAGAATTTAGAAGAATCTAGAAAAAAGTAGAAAATTCAAGAAATGTCTATCAACTTTGACAAAGTTAAGCTTTAAGACATAATTGTTGTAGGCTTCTAGAAAAGTCCTAATAAAATCACTTTATTGTTCTTCTATAAAAAATATATATATAAAAAAAATATAAAAAAAGAAGAAGTGAAAAGGCCACTAAGCCATAAAATAGGAAAAAGGCCAAAAGCCTAAGTAAACAGTTTCTAGTTGTTGAAGGCCAGTAAGCCTAGTCCTCTATAAAGCCTTGTATCCATCTATTGTTGAATAAATAAAATCACTTTCTTATTCACCCTAAAATCCCAACAAGTGGTATTAGAGCAAAGTTCGGTCACCTTGGGCGTAAGGGTTTGATATAGTCCTCCATCATGTCTACTGCTAACCAAACTTCTATCCTATTTCCAATCTTTATTGGAGAAAACTATGACTTCTGGAGTATTAAAATGAAGACCTATTTTATGTCTCAAGATCTATGGGACATAGTTGATAGTGGCTTCAATAATCCATCCAACCGTGGAACAGTTAAGGCAGCTAAAGAAAGATCAGCAGAAGGATGCAAAGGCTTTAATTGCGCTGCAACAAGCTTTGGATGACACTATTTTTCCAAGGATTATGGGAGCCACAACATCAAAGGAAGCATGGGATACTTTGAAGGAGGAGTTTCAAGGAAACGCCAAGGTACGTATAGTTAAGCTATAAACTTTGAGAAGATATTTTGAAAACATTAAAATGAAAGATTCTAAGACCACACAAGATTACTATGCTAGAGTAAAAGAAATAATCAATCAATTGAGAGCCTATGGAGAAAAAGTTCATGATTCAAGAATTGTAGAAAAAATACTTATAAGTCTCAGTGATAAGTATGATCCACTAATAAATGCCATTAAACAGACAAAAGATATAACTAGTCTGTTCGTGACATAATTAATGGGCTCTCTGGAAGCATATGAAAAAAAGACTGAGTAGGCGAAATGAAAGTCCAGTAGAAAGTGCCTTCCAATTGAAACTAAATTTAAGGTCTCAGAAGTCTAAAGATGATGAAAGAAAATTTGAAGAAAATTCTAGAGAAGTAGAAAATGAACCCAACAATAATTGGGAAAATAAAAGAGAAATTGTGGAGAGGAAAGACTATCCTCCGTGTCGGGTATGCAAAAAGACAAGTCACCAAGAGAAAGATTGTTGGTACTGAGGCATACTAAAATGTTGGTACTGCAAAAGATTTGGGCATATAGAAAAAAATTGTTGATTCAAGAAAAACTATCAAGCTAACTACACAGAAGAAAATGATAAGTACGAGCATGTGTTCTATTCATGTCCAGCACCATCAGAAAAAGACAATACAAATTAGTATATTAACAGCAGCGGCAATGATCGGAAGACAAAGAGACTGCAGCACAATTATCAGCTGGAGCAAAGAATTATATGGCATCAACAAGATCAGAATATCTAGCAATATAGCTCCAAGTGTGCATTAAGGAGGAGTGTTAAATTTAATATACACTTGTCTTGAAGAATTTAGAAGAATCTAGAAAAAGGTAGAAAACTCAAGAAATGTCTACCGACTTTGACAAAGTTAAGCTTTAAGACATAATTGTTGTAGGCTTCTAGAAAAGTCCTAATAAAATCACTTTATTGTTCTTCTAAATAAAAAAAGAATAGAAAAAAAGAAGAGTGAAAAGGCCAATAAGCCAGAAAATAGGAAAAAGGCCGAAAAGCCTAGTAAACAGTTTCTAGTTGTTGAAGGCCAATAAGAGCATCTCCAAACGATGTGTCAAACATGCCACATAGATATTTAACAGTTAGAAATAACATCTCACATCACTCCAACCAATGTGTCAAAGTTGATGTAGAATGAAGGCTGGAGGTTGAGATATTATTTTTGACATCCAAAAAGCAAAATGTCAAATGAATATTTTATTATTTTTCTTTTTAATTAAAAATGAATCAACACTAAAATGTAATAAAATAATAATTTAATTTGACATATCGGCTGGAGTGTAAAGCTGTGAGCATCTCCCAGGGAGATATCAAATACCAAACATCAAATTTAAATTTGATGGCTGATGTGGCAATTTGACATTTACACAGTTTTACACTCCACCCGATATGTCAAATAAATAATTATTTCAACAGTCAAATCATTCAAGATAAAGAAGAAAAAAAATAATAAATGAAAGTAACAGCCATCTGTCTTTAAAAAATATTGCTTTTGGGATGTCAAAAATAACGGCTAAACCTCCAGCCTTCATTCCACATCAGCTTTGACAATTCGATTGGAGTGATGTGAGATATTATTTTTAGCCGTTAAATGTCTATGTGGCACTTTTGACATATCGGTTGGAGATGCTCTAAGCCTAGTCCTCTATAAAGCCTCGTACCCATCTATTGTTGAATAAATAAAATCACTTTCTTACTCACCCTAAAATCCCAACAATATCAAGAAAATAAACTGCAACAAAGTTGTGATTCATTTCAACCATCCCCTTCTAAAGAAATGAAAAGCCAAGCCCATATGATTTTCATTTGGTTCCTTTACTTAACTGCCACCATTTTGGTTCCAGCTTGGTTTTCCAGCTCATAGAATTGTGTTCCCAAGCCCAGATGATTCATCAGTAGCCAAGTGAAAGTCAGAAGTTCTCCACCCCTACTTGGTTGCTGAGCATGCACAATTGGTCTACATTTAATGGAAGCATATGACAATAATTCCACCCACACTCGGCTCATCAGCTTCCATGGGTCTGCCTCGACCTCTTCAAGCTGTTTTACTAGGAAACATGCATCGAACAACACAGATTTGCTTTTACCCTTCACAGCGGCTGATCTGAATTTGGCTTCCACAGCATTAATCTTTTCACAAGCTTTCCCATGATCAGTTATTTTGTGCTTGAAAAAGAACCTCTTGGCCTCTGCACGTGTGTCCTGGAAGACTATATGCCAATTCCCTAAAAATGGGGCCATCACATTATGCTGCATCACCAGAAGATAAAACATATAATCTGAAAGTAGTTTGCAAATTTCTCTTCTTTCCTTATCAGCGTTGTGCTTCTTTTTCACAAAGTAGAGTTCCGTTGCTATGTGCCACAGAAGAACACTTTCTGCATATTGATATTCCCCTACACTCCATTTGAGTTCCAGATAGTTTGAAGTCTGCAGGAGAGCCCAGTCACCTCTTTGTGAAGATGCCTCCATGGCAGCTCTTCTGTTGTTTGCTTCCAAAGATTTTATCCTCAGCTGCTTGAACAAAAATTTCTTGACATCTTCAGTGACTTCCTCTGAGGTTGAAAAAAAAGACTTTTATTTTATCTAGAATTCCTCTAACGCCCACATAACCAGCAAAAGTGTACACCCATTCTGGATGCTCATCCAGGCAATTGCTTATCATATTATACTTGGACACCGATCCAGACCACCTTCCTCTTTTCGGTTTCAATATCACTGCACCAATATATGATCTGCTCCAGATGTTGTTGAAGGCAATGACTGTCCAGTCTGAACAAATGAGATTCAACACAGACAGAGTGTCCAGGATTATGGCCCCAATAAGCAAAGCATAGGTAAGAGCAATGTCAAACTTATCAAACTTATGTTTTCCAACTAAAGCAAATAACATCAAGGCACCAATTGTTGAACAGAAGGTAAGTAAGCGGAGAATGTACCCAACTTTGTGACGAGCCACAACTACCTTGGTATGGAGAACCTCATATATGAAGCTGAGCTCATACTCTATCAATTGAAAAGCACTAACATGGGTTCTTTTGAGAAAAAATTCTCGGCTGCGTTCTCGAACTTTGGAGCTCAGAAGGAAACCAACAATGAGCCCTTTGAAACTTTCAAAGAAGCGATATGCTTCCTGCAGTAACTGCACGTCATCTAGAGATTCTTTAAGAACTCCTTCAACTGTAAATTTGGGGTTCTTATAATTCCCAATGTGCATTGGCCTTATTGGCAGCTCTACTTGTGTTGGAACTTCGACTGACCTCATTGTAGAGTATATTTCCACAGCCTCTTCATAGTCAGGCCCAGGCTCGGGCTCTGGCAATACAGTCTCTCCAAAATGGTCCAAGCTAGCAAGATACAGAGCACATGTTCTTTCCCCAAACTTGATAGTTCCCACAACAAACACTAGGACTGTTGGGAACCAAAGCTTGTTTTCAAAAAGTGTCATATAGAAGCTGTAAGCAGCTGCCAGGACTTGTAGAATGAGTTGAATCAAATGCCTGAGCCAGAACTCATTGTCCTCTAGAGCAAAAGAAGTAATAGTATCAGGGCCACCAAGATGCACTAAAAGAAATGAAGCCCAGAATGCTAAAAGGTCTTTATTCTTTCCAGAGTCACAAGGGTCACCCTGGCTTTTGGTGATTACCCCAATTGCAACCGTAGCAACCCAGTCGGAGAGCAAGTACGCAAACCAGATCAACACTACAATCAATTTGCTTCTGCATTTTTGCCTGAGTGGTGCACAAAAAAATAAGAAAACTTGAAGTGCAAGGCTCAAGATAATACAGCCCCTCAGATTCCATTCATTCCATATCTTCATGACCTCCTTCGGTATAGGTAGCTCCATAGTTTTCACCAAACCCTTTTACCTTGGTTAAGCTAGCAAGCCTGGCCTAGTCTCTGTTCTGCTTCATATGAGCAACCAACTTATGCACTCTTCTTGATTGCACGACTTTTTCTCTGGATTGACTTAAAAGAGACATTGTTCCACAATCATATGGTAATTGCTTTGGCTATTCCTGTGAAAATTTCTATCCTCATTCTCTTTGGGGTGATATACTTCAATTTGTACCAACTTCGAATAGTCAAGTCAAGTACCTTTCTTTAAGATGCACCTACTACGAAGTTGGGTTTAGCAATATGAATGCAGATATTTCACCTAAAACTTTCATGGTATCCAGCTGCAGAGAAAGCTCGTGTGGGTTTAGTCAATTGTTGTTTTGTTTTTTCTATTAAAAAGTAAAAAGACTTGTCTTTCTCTATTGCTTGTATTATAGTAAGTCGTTTTTACAGGTTTGGAGACTTTGAACCATGTAGTGGTGTCATTTCCTTTTAAACAGTCTCATTTTTACAATCATAATTATATTTTCCTTCATGATCTTGATAGACAATGCATCTAAAACTTTCATGGTATCCAGCTGCAGAAAAAAGGATTTCTCTTTCTGTGGTGTTGATGGTTTAGTCAATTGTTTTGTTAAAAAAGAAAAAAGAGTTTTGTCTTTCTCTGAGTACTAGTGTCATTGTCTTCTAAATAGTTTCTTTTTTACCAGGAAGCAGATGAGACGACTGACTTAAAGCATGATTTGGGACCAGAACTGAGGCCCCTCCTATATTTATAGTCTTCTAATAATTTGGGACCACAGCTCAGTCTCAGTCTATACTTTGTTTAAACGAGAATGTTCAAAGAAATCCCACTAGAGAGCTAAGATAAAATGGAGTTTGCAACTTATCTTGGCCTAAGAAGAAGTCACCTAAACAGAAACGACTATACCGGGTCAAATTGCTTCATCTGAAAAAAAGAAACATAAGACAACAAGTGTATTTTTATTTAGGATTCAGTAATATTTCATTCACTTATTTAGGATTCAGTACAAATGTCTCATGAGAAAAAAGATTCATATCATAATTAAGATTAACTTCAAATAGTTCTATCCAATACATATTGCCGTTTACTTCCCCACAATGAGTTTTGCTCTAGCATGGCCCTCATTTATTTGGAACTGCCCCCCTATGCCAAAATGAGCCATCAATAACCAAACAAAAGTGACAAGCTCTCCACCTTTGCTCAGCAATTGAACATGGTCATTTGCTCTGCAATGACCGGCAGTATATGAGAGCAGTTCCACCCATACTTTGCTCATTAGCTCCCATTTCTTTTCCTTCAATTCCATCAATTTTTTGGCCAAAATACATGCATCAAACAGAACGGATTTACTTCTATCCCCTTTGACAGCAACAGGTTCAACTTCGGTATTCACCTCAAGGATTCTCTCACAGGCCTCTAGTTGTTGTTCATCTCCACCAGATCTTCCTGACCCTAGTTCTCTTCTGCTAAAGAATTTTTTGGCTTCTGCACACGTATCCTGAAATCTTATTTGTCCAATTCCTGCTACAGCAGACATCAAAGTGGGCTGCATAACTAAGAGATATAACATATAATCCGACAGGGCCTTACTGATTTTACAGCCTTCTGACAGGGCGTCCTTACTGATTTTATGGCCATCTCCATCTTTCAGCTCCAGCTCCTTGTTATAGCAGAACTCAGTAGCAATGTGCCACAATAGAATGCTCTGATCATAATCAACTTCAACAATATATCGTAGTAAGGTACTGTGTTCAGTACCATTCCAATCACTATCCTGGAGAACCCAGTCACCTCTTGCCGAACATATTCTCTTGGCTGTTTCAGGATCCTCTGCAAGCATGGATTTACTTTGCAACTCCTTAAAAATGAATTCCCATAACACTTCAGTGAGTGGCGTGCTGTGCCTATATTTCATTTTATCTCGAAGATCCTTGAGGCCCAAGTGATAGATGATATTAATGTAGGCAATGCCAGGGTAGTCAAAAATATTAGGAAACATTTTTTCGCGTTCCTTGAGGGAATAATCTATCAAGTTGAATGTAGAGATGGATTCATACCACCTTCGAAACAGGATTTGTCTAATCCAGTCCAAACAACTTGTATTTTTAGACCAATTTGGTCTCTTGAAACTGAGGTACTTTTTTAGAATAGTAGCGACAAAAGATTTTTGCCAAGATTTTGTCAGAGCTGCGACAGTCCAATCAGAGAATATAAGCATGAAAAGAGCTATTGAATCCAGGCCTAAAGCACCAAAAAGCAGGGTATAGGTAATTCCAACATCAAACTTATGGTAATCATGTTTCTCTAGTTTATAGAAGAAACCAAGGGCTACAGAAACCGCAGTGAAGGATATAGCCCGGAAAATGCATCCTCGCGTAGAATGCACCACAACAGCCTTGGTGAAGAGAGCTTCATATACAAAGTTGAGCTCAATTGCAATCAATCTAAAAGCATCTTTTGCCTCTCTTGCTTGGAAAAATGCACGGCTCTCAAAGCGTTCGTGGAAGCTAAAAATGAGTTCCACAATAAGACCCCTGAAGATTTCATAGAAGTGGTAAGCATGTCGCACCATTGCAATATCATTCTCCATATCACCTGATTCCGCAACATAAGTTACTGTCCTGGATTCTTTGCTGCGTTCTGCTGTCAACTCTATATGAGTTGGAAGTTTGGCTTCTTTTTTTGAGGAGTACTCCTCCATGAGCTTTGCATAATTGGGTCCAGGGTCAGGTGTTTTAAGCATGGATTCCTTGAAATTGTCCAAGCTTGCAAGATACAAACGCGCGTGCGCTCAGCATACTTGATGGTTCCTGCCAGAAACAGGAGGATTGTTGATGGCCACAGCTTGTTGGTGGGAAATGATTGAATGAAGACATATATGGCAGCTATGACTTGGAATATGAGGCCAAGAAAATGCCTTAGCCAGAGTGTGTTATCTTCAAGAGCAAACGCAGTAATGGTGTCTGGACCACCAAGGTGTAACAAGAGAAATGGAGCCCAAAATGCCAAAAGATCCTCATTGTTATCGCCTGTACCTCGAGCATTGCCTTGGCTGTTTGAGATTAACCCAATTGCAAAGTTAGCAGCCCAGTCAGCCAGCAAATAAGATGACCAGATGGTGAAGATTATCGCCATGTTGGGTGCTCGCTTTCTGAAGGGTGCACCAAGAATTAAAATGGTCTGCAATGTGAGGCTTAAGAGGATAAAGCCCCGGAGGTTCCACCTTTCCCATAGCCTCTTGACGCTCGTAGGAATGGGATTTATGGAGGAAACCATATCCTAGAAGTTCAGCAATTGCAAAGTTTCTACAAATCAATTAAGCACAAGGACAAATTTGAAATTCTCTGCTTAATATGATATTAAATAAACATTAGTAATGGTATGTTGGTGATCAAACGTCTATCGATCACCAGATGGGATCTTTTCAATTGCAAAAGCACATACTGAAAATAAATTCAGTTTTCCCCAGTGGGTATTGTAGCAGGAAATCTAATCATCATGGATGGTGAGTGGCCAAAACTGCAAAAGTTACTTACTACCTGCGGCTTTGTAGTTTTGGGCTAGCCAGAAGTAGATTTAATCACTAGCTACCCTAGTTGTTGGAAAAAACTAGACTGACCTCAACTTCACTAGGATGGCAGACACTTATGGGGATAAAAAAAAGGTGCCTCCCAAATTGCCAATTTCACCTTCGTTTCATTATACTGAGCATACAGTGAGGCTTTTGAAGAACAAAAACAACATAAAATGGAGTTTCGGATACATTTAACAACACACCCTATTAAAAAAAAAAAAGAATTTAACTGAAATGTATTCATAGACAAGCTCAAACAAATTTTCGGTAATCAGGATATTAAGTTGATGATAACATGCATAGCAGGGTGTTTAAAAAAGATCAGCATAGTGTATAATGTGATTAACGGTTCACAAACTACAGTCCACAGCCAACAATAATATTAGCAATTTGGCAACAGAGCAAGCAACACCAAATAAACAATTCATGGCAAAGCAAAGTCTGAAGCACAAACCAATTAAGCAAAGAAACAAGGCCGAAAATGAAGATAAGAAGAAGGGATAGAGGAAAAACCTGCTGGGTTGAGTGGACTTGAAGCTGAAAGTCTGAAGCACAAACCAATTAAGCTGTGCAGAAGGCTAATGAAAGTGTGCTTAATTTCCTGTTGGTCCAGTACTGATATGATCCTTCTCAGCCATGCTAATTGCTTGCTGGCAGTCAACTCTAAGTCATACTATGCTTGAAAGTTTGAAACTAGCTTCATTGAAGCTAAATAAATACTAGCAGGGAAAAGTCCAAACAACTTGGGGAACATTGTGGCCCAGCCCAGCTGTCAAAGTAAGACTGGAAGGTCACTGTCACTAAAGCCAACTGAATTTAATTAATTAAAGCACCTCTGGCTTTTTGACTCACTTATCTACAATTGATTATAATTACTAATGTACAATGTCAACATGTTTATGAACGTGAAAACTTCTACTTACCAAAATGGAAAGACCTTATCAACGTCTGATTAGAAGAAATTTTTATGGGTACAGAACATAACCATGAATAAGGGCATATGCTAGCTATTTAAGCTTTCATGAGCTAAAATCAACTACAAATCCAGGCAAGAGATCCCGCTGGAGAGCTAAAGCTAGAATGGAGGTTTGCGCAATCATGTAATTACACGAACGGAACATCAAGAAGCCAAGCCACCTAAAGATAAAGTATTACAGTCGGTTTTAATACTTTCACAACTTTTCTTTTTCTTTTATACTTTCCACAGCTTGTATTGGACAGTTGGAAAAAGTTGATGCTCAGTTTCTCAATGAAGGGATTGTCTTGATTCGGTCAATTCCTTTGTTGCCATCACTTAATCACTGCAATTTTTCACGTTAAATGTTCCTAACAAATCATGATGGTCACCAATTACCAACCCTTTAAGAACTTGGAGTTCTAAGACCAATTATTACCTTAGTCTGCAGGTTTTCTGGATCCAAATCAAAGCCTAGTTGTCAATATCATATGAGGAGAACCTTTCATCAAACGCAATCTCCGATTCTTCTTAAAAGGTTCCTATCAGATCAAAAGTTGAGACTCAACTCAAGGCATACATCTTGAAAATGGTAAAGAGAGTAAACAGCATAAGTTACAGAATGAGTAGGCTATACTTCATCAGAAAAAAACAATGAATGAATGATAGGCTGTACTCCATCAGAATGAATAGGCTGTACTCCATCAGGGAAAAAAAAGAAAGAAAGAAAGAATGAGTAGGCAATGCTTCATCAGGAAAAAAGAAAAAGAAAGAAAGAATGAGTACACTAAAAAAAATGTGGGTTTTCATTCTCATTCTCATTCGCGGGTTAAAACTGTTCGCGGTATTGTACAATGAGAATGGGGTATTTCACCTAGCCGGAAACGTATAGTCCCTGTAGAATCTCTATTGGGGAAGACGGAATTGTCCCATACTTGTATCAAAACAAATTAAAGGCGACTGAATCATCAGAAATAATAATAATAATAATTAAAAAAATAAAAAATAATCGGCCTAGGCGCCAGGAGGTTCTGGGTGTTTTTTTATATTTTTTATAATAGATTATTATTTTTTCCTGAATTTAACAAAATCTACCAGATTGATTAATTATAACAAAATCTCTCCTATCGATTCATCAACACCAGGATGCCTAACCTTTACGCCAACAGAAACAGATAAATAATTTAAAAGGGTCGCATGTCTGTTTCTCTCGCGTTGAAAACTATTAATCTGCAAAATCTCTCCTAATAAAAATTCGAATATATTTACAGAGTATAGCCGTGCGGCTATACTATTAAAATATTCAAATATATTGAAAGCGTATAGCCATACGGCTATACTATTAAAATATTTTGATACAGTCAAAGAGTATAGCCGAGTGGCTATACTATTTAAATATTCAACTATATTCAAGAGTATAGCCGTGCGGCTAACGATTAAAATATTCAAATATATTGAAAGCGTATAGCCGTTCGGCTATACTATTAAAATATTTTGATACATTCAAAGAGTATTGCCGCGTGGCTATACTATTTAAATATTCAACTATATTCAAGAGTATAGCCGTGCGGCTATACGATTAAAATAAATTGTATAGCCGCGCGGCTATACTATTAAAAGATTCAAAAATCTGTCTTCCTAAAGTCTGTTTGCTTGAACTTTTTGAAAAATAAATTACAGAAATAATTTCAAGCTCAAGTTTGGACTTCCATTGTTTGTGTGTCAGATTGGTTCCTCCCTAGGTTTCGAGGATGGAAATTTTGAATCCGCCAAGTTGGCATTTTATATTGCCGATGAGGATTGCCTATATTTTGTTGATTCAGAGGTATGCGTTGACTTGTAAGTTGTGATATGTGATTATGATGCTGGGGCCATTTTGCATAGTTTTGTAACTTTCCAGTTTACGTGTGTGGGCGATACTAATAAGAGTAATCAATTTTGGACTTGGATCATGCTGAGTCTAGGTTTGAGAAGTAATACAAGGTCTGAAGAATTTGATTTACAATCACTAATTTGAGTTTATTTTGTAATTTGTCTATAATACTCAATTACTCAGTTCAATGCATGTAATTTGGAGTATGTTCGACCTTCAAGTTTTCAATTTTTGGCATCCTTACTGGTTGTCTTCCTCTTTGGAGAAAGTTTATGTGTGTATGTTTACAAAGACAACGACATGCTAACTAGTTTCTTTTATACTTTCATTATGTGACAATGAATTGTGAATTGTTTTCTCACGAACTCCATGTTTTTCTTCATATTTTTGGCTGATTTAACAGTCAGGGAGATTGATCATTTTCAATGTTTTAGTTTGTTACTAGGTATTTTTCTTACTCTTAAATATGCTTCTGCTATTCCTTGATTCTGTGTTTCACTCTTTGGTGTGATATTTGAATTGGTTCGGCCTATATTTTCTTGATATTTCCGACTGGATTATGCATCGCCTTGCCATGATTATTTACGATTAAAGTTAAGCAAAAGAGCCATGTTTCCTGAAGATGTTAGAGAATATTTCAATTTGGTGCACTGTTGTGCTAGTTGTTTGTCTTAGCTTACTCGCATCTTATTATTGGCATCAAGTCAACATGCTGGACCCAGAGAGAAAACAAATGATTTTGCGAAACATGCAGAGAAACAATTGTCTGCCAGTCGTTGCCAATTCCTTTCGCAGTATTAGTTGTCATGTACAGTAAGCTGTTTTGGTACTCTTTCCAACTTAAAAAGTTAATGCTTCTTTGATCCGAGTTAGCTGTTGAAATATTTGAATATAGTTAACAGTATAGCCGCTCGGCTATACTATTAAAAATTCGAATCTATTTAACACGAGTATAGCAAAATATTCGAATATATTTAAATAGTATAGCCGGTCGGCTGTACTGTAAAATATTCGAATATATTTGACGTGTATAGCCGCGCGGCTGTACTATTAAATATTCGCATATATTTAACGTGTATAGCCGAATGGCTATACTATTAAAATATTCGAATATATTTAAATAGTATAGCCGGACGGCTGTACTGTAAAATATTCGAATATATTTGACGTGTATAGCCGCGCGGCTGTACTATCAAATATTCAAATATATTTAACGATTATAGCCGTTCGGCTGTACTATTAAAATATTCGAATATAATTAACGAGTATAGCCGTTTGGCTTTACTATTAAAATATTCGAATATATTTAAATAGTATATCTGTGCGGCTATACTATTTAAATATATTAAAGCATATAGCCGCGGGGCTGTACCTTTAAAATATTCGAATATATTTAAAGTGTATAGCCGTTCGGCTACACGCTTAAAATATTCAAATATATATTGAAGGATAGGAAATGACGATTTCAGGCCAACTGCGATTGAGGCCGTGTTGCAAAATCCCCAAATCCCTAACCCCCAGCACTCTGTTAGATGAGTAACAAGAGGGGAAATGCACTACTGTGCTCCCAATTTGTCCAAAAGTAGGTAAATACTAGCTTCTAAACTAGAGGAAAACATTCCAATGCTAATGGAGTTTCAAAATGTTCGACATACATATGTTAAGATTCACATGTTCATGGAGTTTCGAAAATGTTGGATAAATGGTTTGACATACGTATGTAGTTCGGAATAACATGGTATCCTCTGAGTGCTTGTTCCACAACACCAAAAGCCGCAAGGTCTACAAGTTAGTAGTATCATCCTAGTTCCTTCAAGTTCTGATTGATAGATTGCTTCGAGTCACTGTGATATTGGTATCGTACTTAAATCTTTCTGATTAAAAAAACTTTTCCCCTGTTTGGTGTAATTCTCTTGTATAACTGAGTTGTATTTCAAACTCTAAGTTCTAGTTTCGGAAAGTAGAGGATATATGGTTCCATACTTGAGAAGAAATATATTGCTCCACAACTTTCTTGAGGGAAACATATGGGGACAGAGATTTTATATCATAAGAATCCTTTTCCTTTATAGAAGAATCTCTAGTTTTGGTCTGGTGTTTCAGGTAACCATACATTGCTTGCTTTGGCTATCCTGTTTTCTCATTCTCTGACGTTGATGATTTAGTCTTGTCCCCTTTGACAGCAACAAAGATATAAGAAGCAGATGAATTTCCAACCATTTTTTTCTTTTCATTTCTCTTCCTAAAAAGAAAAGAAAAAAACGGTCATTAAGAGTCTCATTTTTACGAGGAAGCAGATGATAAGAAGTGTATTTTTCCAAGCAGATGCAGATCACTAATATTTCGTTCACTTATTTAGGATTCAGTAAAAAATGTCTCATGAGAAAAAAGATTCATATGATAACTAAAGAGTGCTGCTATTTCCACCCACCTGTCCTATTTTCCCACCCACCTTATCTTCTCACCCACCACATAAATTTTAAAAAACACAATCCTATTTTTACACCCACCAATATTCCTAAAATACCTTTTTAATTATTACCTCATTTCCTCTCTCCTTTATTCTCTCTGCTCGTCTTCTCTCTCTCTCTCTCTCTCTCTGACGAACCACACATCTCTCTCTCATTTTTCTCTATCTTATTTTCCATCTCTCAGACTCCATCTCTGTCTCTGTCTCTCATGTTTACTGAATTAAAAGAGTTTTTTGCTGTAATTTTTATTTTTATTTTTGTAAATATGGATTCTGTGAATATAATCACATTTATGCCCTTAGCTTTCTACTATTGTAAATAAACTTTTTCTCCAGAGTTATCCAAGGACCAGAAATCTATTGAACTTTGCAATAAAAAAAAATATAAAACGCCCATTCTTAAGACATGGGAATGTCAAAGAGTACAAAGCCAAACATATAAGGGAAAAAAAACAGTACTCGCCTTCTTCGCCTTCTCATGAGCATGGAGTCGTATTCTTGTGTTTTTTCTCTCTGTCAAACGATAGGGTTACTTGAGAACTAAGAAGTCTGCCTTTTTTTTTTCCTCTTTCTTTTTCCTTAAGTCCTTTTAAGTCATTTTACAATAGGGTTAAATTTGTCTTTAAAAGTTTAAATATAAGGTGGGTGGGAAAATAAGACAGGTGGGTGGAAATAGTAGCACTCTAACTAAAATGAACTCCAAATAGTTGTATCCAATACATCTCTCCTTTACTTCCCCACCATGAGTATTGCTCTAGCATGGCCCTCATTTATTTGGAACTGCTCCCCTATGCCACCATCAACAACCAAACAAAAGTGACAAGCTCTCCACCTTTGCTCAGCAATTGACCGGCAGTATATGAGAGCAGTTCCACCCATACTATACTCATTAACTCCCATTTCTTTTCCTTCAATTCCATCAATTGTTTGGCCAAAATACATGCATCAAACAGTTTACTTCTATCCCCTTTGACAGCAACAGGTTCAACTTCGGTATTCACCTCAAGGATTCTCCAACAGGCCTCTAATTGTTGTTCATCTCCACCTGATCTTCCTGACCCTAGTTCTCTTCTGCTAAAGAATTTTTTGGCTTCTGCACACGTATCCCAAAAACTTATTTTTCCAATTCCTGCTACAGAAGACGTCAAAGTGGGCTGCATGACTAAGAGATATAACATATAATCCGACAAGGTCTTACTGAATTTACAGCCATCACCACTGCTTGGCTCCATGTTATAGCAGAACTGATCAGTAGCAATGTGCCACAATAGAATGCTCTGATCATAATCAACATCCACAATATACGATTGTAAGGTACTGTGTTCAGTACTATTCCAATCACTATCCTGGAGAACCCAATCACCTCTTGCCGAACACATTCTCTTGGCTGTTTCAGGATCATCTGCAAGCATGGATTTACTTTTCAACTCCTTAAAAATGAATTCCCATAACTCTTTAGTGAGTGGCGTGCTGGACCTATATTTCATTTTATCTCGAAGATCCTTGAGGCCCAAGAGATGGATGATTTTAATGTAGGTAGTGCCAGCGTAGTCAAAAATATTAGGAAACATTTTTTCGCATTCCTTGAGGGAATAGTCTATCAAGTTGAATGTAGAGATGGATTCGTACTGCCTTCGAATCCAGTCCAAACAACTTGTATTTGTAGACCAACTTGGTCTCTTGAAACTGAGGTACTTTTTTAGAAAGGGAGTCCAAAATGCCAGAAGATCACCAGCATTGTGTCCTTGGCTGTATGAGATTAATCCAATAGCAAAGTAAGCAGTGTAGTCAGTGACCATGTAAGCTAACCAGATGAGCAAGATTACCCATACGTTTGGCGATCGCTTTCTAAAAGGTGCACAAAGTATTGAAATGGTCTGCACACGTATAGCTTAAGAGGATAAAACCTCGGAGGTTCCACTTTTCCCCTAGATTCTTGACACTCTTAGGAATAGGATTCATGGTCGAAACCATATCCATATCCTCTCTTTGGCTCCCTGAACTCTCTTTTACTTCAAACCTCTGAAGAGAAATTTTAAAGTTTCTAAAGATTAAAAGCAAAACAAATATAATCTAAGTTTACTTAGCATAATACAAGCTGAACATTGACTGATAGAACAAATGGTTGCATGACAGCCTCTGTTTAAATTATTGGTAGCTAATGAGGTGATTAAACTGTCATCAACTAAAGACAAGATTGGCAAGTTGGAAAGAAAGAAAGCAAGAACAAAATAATAATTGAAGCAGGGGATAAAGCACAAAATTAATATAAAGAAGAAAAGATACCTGATTTGATAAAGAAGAAAGATAACAAAAGACTACTGAGAGTCTGCTTTCTTGTTGATCTAGTTGGTGTGATACTTCTCACTCCTCACTTCTGACCGAGCCATGAGAGGACTCAACTGTAATTAAAGTCTCTTCACCACAACCAGCAAAGCTGCATCAAGTACAAGCATATATAATGTGCTCATTAACTAGAGGTATTTGGCAACCTTGGCAATGAAGAAAAGCCACACCAAATCAAAAGCATACATTTAAGACCTGATTAAGAGAAGAGATATACTATCTTAAAAAGCTATGAGCTTTATGATGGGTTGGGTGATACGCCTCAGAAGTGACAGTCCACATGGCATACTGTTAAGCTGCCACGTGGATGGCCAACTGGACAAATGAATAAGGTGAGCCTGAGAGCTCAAATGGAGTGTCATTTGCTTCAATGCTCAGCTCAGCTCAGCTCAGCTCTGTTGTGTTGTGCCACCACCTTCCAAGTCAAAGACACAGAATTTTCACATTCCTCAACTTGGAAAAGATCAGTTTGAAAAAATCTGGATAAGAGTCGTTTCCTACTCTAGTCTGCAGTTTTTCTGGACCCATCATCAGCAATTTGCCCGACCCTCTTTTGTGCCATTAAAGACCTCTTCTTTATAACCTCATTTGCAGGGAATACGACGAAGCTTGATGGTAATGTAACACCCCAAAACTGGTGTTATAAACAACCAGAGAAACCTTAAAAGCCAGGCTATTGTAAAAACCCTTGCTCTGTTTTAGAACGTAAACCGTGGCGGTTTCGCTATACTATAAAATATTCGAGTATATTACAGAGTATAGCCGCGCGGCTCTACTAATCAAATACTAGAATATATTTTTAAGGATATAGCCGCCCGGCTATACTATTAAAATATTAAAATATATTTAAGGCGTATAGCCGCCCGGCTGTCCTATTAAAATATTTTAATACGGTAAATAGTATAGCCGCACGGCTATACTATTAAATACTAGAATACAAATTTATAAATAAACCCAATCCTAGACATGTATTTATAAAAAAACTCAAGCACTATTTAAACATAGAAATACACCCAAAATCAACCCCAAAGTCAACTTTTTGGGTGTGTTTATAAATGGGTTTTGAGTGTGTGTAATGATGGATTTTGGGTGTGTTTATATGTTTAAATAGTGCTTGGGTTTTTTTATAATTTCAACACTCATTTTGGGTGTTTTAGTGAAACTCACATATTAGAAACCATTAAAATATTCCAATTTATTAGAGAGTATAGCCGCGCAGCTATAATATTCGAATATATTCGAGTATCGCCGCCCGGCTATACTAAAAATTGGGATAAGGGTTCCCTATTCTAGTCTGCAGTTTTTCTGTACCCATCAGCAATTTGCTCGACCCTCTTTTTTGCCATTAAAGACCTCTTCTTTATAACCTCATTTGCAGGGAACACGACGAAGCTTGGTGGTAATGTAACATCATAAGACTGGTGTTATAAAAAACCTTAATGCCCAGGCTATTGTAGAAACCCTTGCTCTGATTTAGAACGTAACCATGGCGGTTTCGCTGACGCTCTCAAGGTTCAAGTTTTCGTCGGAACTGAGAGTAGACAAAGACGTGGCTCAAGAAAACAAATGGAATTGAATAATGCAAAAAATTCCGTTAGTGGGTTTTAGATTTCAGTTTCAGTATCAATTCAATCCAGCGGGGAGGATAGGATATGAATGCCCTCTGCAGCTCTGCCACCTCCGGCTGCGTTTTAAATACGATTAAATAGTCAGAGTTACATGGACTTATCAACAAAGCTTTCATAGCTCAGTTGGTTAGAGCACCCGTTTAGTAAGCGGGAGGTCTTGAGTTCGACTCTCAATGAAAGCAAATATTTTCTTCATTTTTTTTCCCAATTTTTGAGCCTCTCTTCCTGATCCTAATTTGAACAAACATTTTGTCCATTCATCCAACAAGGTTTCCTCCATTGTAATTTGTAACCAACCCTAACCTTTATACTATCATTAGAAGGCATTGGATTGAAATTGACATCAAATGGCAAGACATACAATTCCCATTAGTTCCAAAGTTGAAACAGACTCCTAACTATTGGCAAAGAGACCATTTTCAGATTCCATCTATTTCAGCCTGCATTGATAAATTAACCCAATAATCATTGGAGGCATCATTGTATGATGAACCAGAAGGGAATATGGGCTCTTGCAGCCAACTCTGAGTTGGAGGATTGGATAATGTGAATCCAGGATCTGTAAATATTGCCTCAGAATCCCGCACAATGTGTGACTCTGCCCACAAACTTTGTAGTTCACCAAATGTTTCAGATGCACAAATGTTCTGCTCTGCAATCTGGTCTTTATTATGATCACCATGAACAGGACAAGAGCTTGATGAAGTTGAAGTTGTCTCCAACTTTGATGCCTTTGGAGCTTCACCCAGAAGAAAGAGTTCAGTTTCAGAAAACTTCTTCTTGTCATTGAACACTTGTGCTTCTTGTACTGGTTCAGTCGCCTTGAAGCGTTTTTTCAAGTGGGTGTGCCAGTAATTTTTAATTTCATTGTCTGTTCTTCCGGGAAGTGTTGCAGCAATAGCAGACCATCTAGAAAGAAAAGAAAAAGGGATGAAACTACACAAATTGCTTAATCAGAACATGGATTTCCAGTCCCTCCTAAACTGAAACTTGCATGCTTATTCTTTCATGAAGTTTTTAATGCAAACTCATAAGTTTTAACTGGTAGATAGTTATACTTACCTATTTCCCATTGTTTCATGCAACTTGAGTATGGCCTCCTCTTCCTCCTTGCTGAAGCTTCCGCGCTTAATATCCGGCCTCAAGTAATTCACCCAACGAAGCCTACAACTTTTCCCAGACCTTGCCAGACCTGAAACATGGCAGACTATTATCATTGACATCAAAACTTTGAACCCCAAAAACAAACAGAAACTAAGTACCAAAATGAAAGGAAAAGAAACCTTTGAATGGCTTCATAGTTTCATACCAGCAGGTTTTGGCATCTGACTCCAATTCCAAATACCATATCTCTGAATGTAAGCTATCAACTTGTGATCCTCATCAGGGCTCCATGGCCCTTTCTTCACAGCTGCCTTCTCACACTGCTGACTCTTCACCATCTTCTACACCAATCTATCTTTCTATCTCTGAATCAATTAGTTCTCCCAAGTTGGTTTCTGAGCCTCTGCACTCAATTCTTCTTATGTCTTGAATGTGCCCAAATAAATTTATGACCACATGTGCCTAGCTACATATGCAAAACATGTCACCAAAGTCCAAATTCTCCAATAATTAGGAAGCTTTTCAAAGGAGATGAGCAAGCAGAAGGGTCCCTTCAACATATCACTTAATATTTGTTTTGATGACATTCATTCAGTGCTTAATTTTTTTTTTATTGGTTTGACTAGACTAGCAAATATTACAAAGTCAATCCTGTCAACTTCCTTCCAAAAGTTAATGCTGTTGCCATCACCCCACCATATCCCATTCCTATATATAATTAATTAAGACTCTGAGAGGAGCATTAATTTATTTGACAATGGAAAGATGGGTTAAGCTGTTAATTAATTAGTATTATTATTATTAGCCAGAATAAATTAGAAAATAAAATTCAGGTAATATTTGTTGAGCATTATATCTTTTCTTTTAGATGGAACAGTGGTCAAAATTGTTCAGCTTAGCTTCCTCAAGTATCTTCTTTAGTCAGCAAAAGTATGCATGTTCACTTTGATATAGCATTTACAAGTGTGACGTAGAAAGTAATATACAAAGACAATTGTACAAGATGACAAACAGTACATCAAGTTTGAACTTCATCAGTCTAAAACACGAGGGATCGACTATTAGTCTATTATATAATGGTGTAACTACATCAAATTTAAATTAAATAACCCAGCAGCAATATAATTTTAATTGTTTGATTTAGATTTTGGTGGACATTGAGGACTAATTTTAAATTTTATTAACAATTATGTTCTGACTTTCGTCGAAGTAGAAATCGATGTCTTGAAGAACTTATTAGTAAATGAAAAAATGGGTGTGTAACACATGCCAATATAATTATGAAGTTTCTCAATTTCATTGACTATTTAATCATGTAATTATGCACTAACCACCTTAAAATGGATTCGCCATTTCTACTTTACATATATTACACTTAGTTTTGCATATTAGATGCAAATTATTGGTTTGCATACTTGTTCAAAATATATGAATGAATTTTTAAGCTATGACTAGGCCCAACATGAGTTTTATCATCCTACGGTCTATGGGCTTGGCCATTCCTTGTTAACTGTTCCAATCAATTTCATTCTCCCCTAATTATAATTAGTGCCAACCAAAATATAGTTTAACTTGGGAATTGTTGTGATGAGGAATATATAATCGGCATTTCATTGATCAGCGATAAAAATAATGATAACATATTCTACACCTAAACAACATTACAACAAAACAAATCTAGAGAATGGGGATCAATCTGAGAAACCCCGTAACATGTACAAATACATGGTTATCATCATGCACGTAGATCAATGAAATCTTCCTCATCAAATAATCATCCAGAGCAGATCACCTTCCATAGCTGAAAACAAAGCAATCACAAAGGTGGAGCAGGAAACTCAAAGCAGCTCTAATTCCCAGTGGCAACCACAGCGAAATCCTGAATGCAAAATGCCGGCATTCCATAACGTAGATAACCCTTCCTTGGGGTAGAAATCAAACCGAAAGTCAACTTCCAATCATAGCTGTAGCCACTTTCTGGAATGGCAAATGCCCAGCTTATTAAACTCATCAATATTCACAACAACCTGTGCTCTTTTACAAGCTTCAGGGGTCAAGGGATTTGATTGACACAATAGGAGGCGGTTGTAGCTCAAAGATCGACTTTCCCCCTTCTCCAAGGCTACCAATGTATATTGTATCACCCCGACCATGCCAGGTGCCATCTTGGACATTGTTCATCTCCAATGTCCTGGATTCCTGTTCACATTCCAATACTATCTATAAGTTTTCAGGAATAAGAAGCTTAATCAAAATTCAGCCCTATGTCTACTTTTAACTTTTGGCAACTATCTTGTAGGCACAGGTTCCGCAAGGATAATCACCTGACATAATGCACAGCATGGGCAGATAAGATGGTAGATGCAATTATCCAAGGAACTATCACTACCCTGAAAATAATAACATTTCCCACAACAATGTTAGTGTAATTCAAGTATAACCATGAAAGATAACCAACAGAAGGCAGCTTGTGAAAACTTTATCGCAATCATATCATCAATACCAGGAAGGTACGTAATTAGTAGATTCACATGGAACTATCTTCTTTCCTAAGAATGCATGGATTCATAACATTACACTTGCCAATGGTCAATCATGTAGCAATGGCACCCACTCTACAATAATAGAAAATGCAATCCCTCTACCCAACCACACCCAAATTTTCTCTATTTTTCTGTAGCATGTAGCTTTTGCATGCTTGAATAACCATTCGAGTTATAAGATTTAAACCTTATAATTGGAATTAAAAAGAGAGAGCAACCTTAATGCAGAAGAGTACAGGATTAAAAATATGAATAGACAACATGAGGCAAATACTAATATTTAGACGAAGAAAAGAAAACTACTGATTCACGGTAAACCAAAAATTATCAGTTAGCAAGGAACCACACACGATGACGGACAAAGAAAGAAAGCTTACCCTGATGTTAAATTTCTTTTTCATCTGTGTACGGAAGTACCCCAAATACGTTCCTAGTGAAATGGTGAAAGCAACCGCCAAATATATAAAGCAGTGCTTCTTGGTAACAATGAAGGCAACGCAGTTGAGAACGACAAGAACAGCAAGAATCAAATGAAGAGTTCCCTGCAAAATAATATCCCGAAATTCAGAATCTACCTAAAACAGTCTTGATTGTGGGGGAAAAAACAATCTTAGAATCAAAACGATGTGAAAAGATAGAACATTTTCAATTTCTCACTTCCATAGCTAACATTTTGACTTTTGCGCACTTGACCAAAAGATAAAAAGAGAAGAAAAAGATGATAAACCTGCAACGAACAAGGACCAAAACCAGCTCGACTCATGTTCTTCCCAAATCTATAGCACGGGCAACTGCAACATCAAAATATGCGGCGAACATAAGTGAAAGATTAGTCCAACAACGAGTAAACAAGAAATTCCCATTCTGAAGATAAAAATAAAAACGGAATGCCGTCTTCAACAGTCTAGCGACTGAGTTAAACAGCCAATGACAAAACATTGACCGATTCACATTTCTTTGCTTACTTCTATAAATCAACGACAGACAGAAAATATGTATCATCAGAAAAGAAACTGGACAAATAAAATGATTCGAAAGTAAAAAAGAATAAAGGGCAAATTTTTTTGGCTCCCCAGTTATTCAATTTTTGAACCTGAATAAAAAAATTCGCCTTTACACCAAAAATTAAAACTTTTTTCCCAGGGAGAAGAATTCCGGGAAACATTTTCCAGGAAGCCAAACAGAATCTCTATGAAAAAAGAAACAAACTATAAATGAAAAAGGAGAAGAGTGAGAGAGAGGTACGGACCAAAGGGATTCGAGAGCAATACGACGGTCGTCGAGGCAATCAAGGACTTCGCCTTCCCACATCCTGAAGACGCCACCCAAATCCCCAACATTTCCATCTTCTTCTCCACCATGAAAGCTCTGCAGCTTGGCCGCCAACTTGCCTTGGGTCTGCAAAGCCACCGTTGAGCACAGCACGTCGAAATCGACCACAGACTTCCCATTTCCCTCCAAAAATCTCTCCTTTTCTTCCTCCTCCACCTTCTTGAGCACCGTCTCTTGCTTCTCCAAATCCCCCATTTCCAAACCCCAAAACCAGAAGAAGCTCTAGGGTTCCCTTCCTAGCTTCGTTTCTCTCTCTTCTCCTCCTTCCCCTTCTTTTTATGCGTTTCCGCTTTTCTTTATTCAATGAATGTGATTCTGTGAAGAAATAATCAAGTTTTTATTTATTGAACAAATAAAAATATTTAAACTTTTTGGGGGGTGATTTATTATCTGTGAATACGATTTTGGGGAAGGTGGAGAGGATGGTGACGTTTGTCTGTTGAGAGACGGGTGGGGTTTTTGTTGGCGTTTAAGCTAGTAATCGTTTATTTTCTTCTTCTTTTTTGCTTTAATTTTCATGTGGGACCGGGGCGTTTTTGTTTGATGAACGGTCCTGCTCTTGTCGTGTTTAGAAACAGATATATTAGGAGGAGATTTAGGAACCACCACTCACTTAATCACCAAATTAACGGTCTCTCTCTCTCTTCTTTATTCTTTGATTTGTTTCTGTTTCTTTCTTTCTGCAAAGATTATTGGCATTTGTTTGGCAAGCCACCCTCATACCATTTAGTATCAACCTCCCCTACCCAAACAAACGATACCCACCATCATATTTGTCTTCATTTTACGGTGTTGAAGTCTTGTTGTGGGTGTGTGATTTGAAGAAAATAAAGGCACCCATCATTTTTCCTCAGACTCCCACCTTACTTTTCTTTACAAAGAAAATGTCTTTTTATCATGACAAAGATAATATCCTATTGAGGGGTGATTAGTATACTTTTAATCATACAATAGATTCCAATTATTTCGAGAATGCTAGAATGATAACAAATGTATGATGGTCTTAATTTAGTATTGGTTGAGAGAAACAGAAACAGAAACTTAATCATGCATCGAAAACAGACAGCACCGGCCGAATCAAATTGAGTTGCGGTTTAATTATTAAAAACAACAAAGAGATAAGGGTGGAATATGGTTCAACATATTGGGGTTGGGTTGGGTTTGGGTGGACAACACACAACAGTCGGAATATCAAATTGATGGGTTTCGTCATTAGTGGAGATTATAGTTTTAAGATCACAAGATTAGGATCTATCTTACTTTATTTATAAGATACAATTAAAAAATTAATATAAAACAACAAGGAATGAGTCGAATGAGTGCCGACGGTGGGTGGGAAAAGAATCAGGACCGCGTAGCCTCAGGTGCCAATGAGCTGCCCCTTGCCAGCGCCCACTGGAACCTGAGCTGTATCCTACGTTATTTCATGGCTAATCCCCATGATTAATTAAATTGATTGTTTTTTAGAGTTGAAGTAATAATTAGTAATTAAATCAATTAATTAAAATCCTGTTGCATTGTCCATATGATTAAATTATTTATACATGATAACAGCAGGAGATATCTCGTGCGTGGGGACCGCTAGCGCTGGCTCATGGCTGTATTGGATTTAGTTTTAGATAAGCATGAGCTTCTGATTTGTAATTTCTCAAGCTTAACGCTCAACCACCCCACGTGCAAAAAGCTTTGCCTAAAAATGTCAGCATTCCATTCCCAAACATGGGTGTGGGCCCCCACTTTCTAAGTTTGGGCACAATGGCTTGTGAAGTGGGCCACTCATTTAGCAACATCAATAAAGTCATTATCTACAACCAATTTAGCACAGCCCATGTTTAATTGCTCATTAACCGAAGTGCAGAATCATAAAACATGTTCAAGCAATGCATAGACACACAACTCAACTTACAGATAAAAGATGCCCAAATGTTGCTGTATATAAATAACATTGAAAGCCACAACAAAAGAGATCCAAAAAAGGATGGAGAACTTGGTGTTAAAAGTCACCAAACCCTAAAATTTCAGAGGTCAAGTCTTCACTGCGGGTCTAACCAACCCTAATCCCGAGCCACTCCCCAAATGCTTGAAGTCTTTTGCTTCAAGATTATCTCCATGGCCAGCAAAGCCTGTTCCACCTTTTGCCAAGTTCACCAAATGCCTTTCTTTACATCCCTTGTCGCAAACAAGGCAAACCTTATCTACAGCCATGAACTTATCAGCACATTTCTTACAAAAGACGTGCCCACATGAACTAAGAGCCACGAGCGACATCGTGTTGGTCAAAGTAACCTTGCAGCTCGGACAGATAAATGTCTTATCCAGAGATGAAGATTTCTTCTCCTCACTACTGTCTTCTGTGTAATAAACAGGGAAAAGGGACTTCAGCTTTAGTTTCTCACTTCCTTCTGGACAGACTGTGCTTGTAGAAGGAGCATCTACTTTAGCAGGAGCTGCAGGTGTAGCGGAAGGCAGCCAAAATGCTTTCATTGTCCGAAGTGCCTCTTCTTCATAAGAGGTGACCTTAACACTATTGGCACCATGGAAACCAGTCTTATCTCGGCTCTGGTTTCTATCATTGTATTGCGGTAGTGCACCATGGTTTTGCTGATCAAAAGCCTCGAGCTCTCTAGCTTTCTGCTGCAGTAACTTCTCTTCTTCCTCTTGGTTCTCTTGCTTCTGCTGAGCAGTATGTGCAGCTTGCTTTCTGCCAAGTGGAAGAAACAACCTCTTAAGCACAAACCACACAAAGGATAGAATATATATATATATATATATATATATAACAAACCCAGGAGACATTTTACTCAAGAGCCAGTGAAAATAAATACAGCCAAAAGGCATCAAGCTCAGCCAAGCTCACAGCTTTCATAGGAAGCCTTGAGGAACCCAGAACACAAACATGGACCATGCAACTACAAAAACTAACAACCAGCAACCATATTTGGCTTCTATAAGCACACTTCAATGCATGTCAGTTTTAAAGTTACCAATTGGTTTCCTATGGAAGTACATATATTAGGCTCCATGGAATTGCACTACATGCATAAACCATATTCCTCAGTAACAGATAATCTCATTCAGTAATAAAACTATAAAACTACATTAGCCTAGTTGAATAGGGTTTGAAAACCATTTATTAGGCTTTATATTCCGAAACCATGTTAGTAGCTGAGCCAAAATGATTAACCAATCACACAAAGAAAAGCTATAGAATTATGTTAGTTAAGATGCAAATTCAAGGAAAAATAACTATATAAAAAATGCATTTCTTTTCCTATCTTTCACTTTTGCCATTAACATAGAACATACTTCTGAAATTCTTTCATCCCATAGAAGAAAACCCACATTTGAGTTGTAATCAACAGTAACATACTACACAGAAAGCCAGAACCCAATTCAAATGAGATACTACTATGGCAACCTCCAAGAGGGGTCCTAGGTAGCTGAAAAAGCTAGCTCCTTTATGAAGGAAGGTGACAAAACAAATATAAATGGCATTGAAATTATGATTACCAAGCAAAATCCCACTTTCGAATTTTTGATCCAATGCAGAATGGGGCTTCTCAAACGATCTTAGGAGTGTCAATAGTGTTCTCTACCAGTTGAAGTTGGTTTATTGGGCCAATTAAGTACTTTCTACTTTATTAAAGGTGGAAGCTTTCGAGTACACATTGATATTCATGTCATCCAAAAACCTAACCCTATTTTCGAAGAGCTCCCACCTCTATTGGACCCTATCTTCTACTCATAAGCTCTTTGTCAAATACAGAAATTCAATGCATCAAAGCCAAATTCACAGAGAAAAAGAATAAATAAAATAAAACCGGACACTATTAATAACAAAAAATTGGTGAAAATTGGAGGTTTGAGATAGAGAGAGAGAGGCGACGTACCTCTGGATATCTTTCTTCTGAGAAAGCAAGCACTCGAAAATGCATTCTTTACAAAATACGTGGCCTTTTTGGCAGCACATGGGGTTAATGAAGTGCTTTAAGCAGAGGCAACAAGCGTCGAAAGGCTTGATGGAGTCCCTGCCCAGCCTCTCCTTCTGCGTTCCATAGCCTAGCTTTTTCTTCTCATCGTAGGTGAAGAAAGCGAGGTCGTTGTTGTTCTTTGAGTGCCTCTGAGGCATATTTTCTCAGAGACGATTGAAACGAATTTGGTACGTTAGTCGGGTCTTGGATTGGGATTCGATTTGGGGATTTGGGAATTTGGGAAGAGAGATACAGAAGCAGCCCTAAATATATTTGAGGTGCCTGAACCCGATTTCGATTTGGATTAGGAATTTTATTACCACGGCCATATTAAACGACATGCCGCGGGAACTAAAACGACAACATGGTGACCCCAATTCCTTTTTTTCTTAACCATTACACTAATACCTTTTGAATTATACACTTCGGGCCAGTTTGGTATTGCTGTGCTGTGAAAATAATCACTGTCAGATTTGCTGTGAGAGAAATCAGCTGTGAGAGAAAGCAATTTGGCGTTTGGTAAAATTTTTGTTAAAAGTGTTGTTGGTATTAATTTTACGCATAATCAGAAAATGATTGCCACATAATCATTAAACCCAGCGCTTCTTCGAAACTGATTCCTAAATAATTAGAAAATGAAAGCACCTCATTAGCTGCTTTCCCTTATAGCTTTCTCTCACAGCAATTTTTAACAATAAGTGATTTTCTCACAGTTTACCAAACGAGTTGAGCTTCTCAAAATTTTTTAAAAATCACTTATTAGCCCAAATAAGCAATGCCAAACTAGCACTTCGTGTTGCAATTTACCACACGAAAAAAAATTGGAGTCAATTTATAATTTAACGTTGCATCTATGGTTAAGTTATAGATTTATAGTCCTTTTTTTTAAAATTACAAGTGATAATCTAAACTTGAGGGGAGGGGGGTTTTCACATACGCATTACTATGATGCATTAAGTTCAAATATGAAACCATTAATCTGAAAGTTAATGCCCTTTTTCACTATGTTAGATCCCATCAAATCTTCGATGTTCTTTGGCTTTTGGTGGATCTATGTCGATCTACTCTTATTTTGGTAGATCTATTGTCTCAAATTTGGATTGGCTTTAGTTGTGCTTCATCTTGCAAGGCTGTTCTTTGAGGTGTTGTGGCTTGGTCACGGTAGATCCACTGGTCATTAGTGCATTGATGTCCAAGAATAATTAGGTGGTGCTCTTTATGTCATGCTCCAAAAGAAGATTAGCTGCGATTGATTTTCCTTTAGTGGAGGTTGTTTTAGTTTTTTAATTATTTGGTTTAGTTTGTTCAATAAAATTTAGAAACTCTATGAGTTTTATGTGTTTTTTTTTCTCCAATGATTCTAGAAAAACTTAGTTGAGTTTGTTGGGTGTCCTTAGTCTCTTTAGGAGAGTCAAGTTGGTTAGTGACTAATTTTTGTCTTTCATGCCATTGAATTAGATACATGAAAATTATGACAATTAAAAGGGGTTTTAGAAGAGTTATTTTCGAGTGTGATTCTCTCCATATTGTTTCAACTTTTCGGCAGGTTGTGGAAATTTTACTCATAATTGCTACATTGTAATTGAAATGGCTCCCTTATGTATCCTTTGTACTATTTATTCTTATAAATCTAATAAAATTCTATTGCCTTCTTATAATAAAAAAGTGGTAATTTGTAAGAATGTCTAATTAAAATAAATATTGAAATTACAGTATTTACAGAGCAAAATAACCAAATATAGAAGGATAAAATAAAATATTAATTAGCTTTCTCTTCTATTTTAAGAAGCTTTGGAGATTGACTCAAACAAACACATGTGACCTTGTGACCTTGACGGTGTTTACTGAGAAAGTACTGGTACCCCCTTCATTTGTTTCTTCTTCTCTTTGCCATCTTCTTCTTCAATATCAATCAATCCATGGCTTCTCCGAGGAAGAGCCCACTTAAAGAACCAGGAGATCGTCAGTCAGCGGCAATCGTAGTCCAACCGTCGTCCCCGCGTTACCCTCCGAGTGGGACCCCCACCTCCGGGGCCCAGCGCCGAATCGGGATCGCTGTCGATCTCAGCGACGAAAGCGCCTTCGCCGTCAAATGGGCCGTCCAGAATTACCTCCGCCCCGGCGATGCCGTCATCCTCCTCCACGTCCGCCCCACCAGCGTCCTCTACGGCGCTGACTGGGGCGCCACCGATGTCTCCATCCCTGAAGACCAAGAGTCTCAGCAGAAGCTCGAGGACGATTTCGACAATTTCACCGTCACCAAGGCCAACGACCTCGCCAAGCCTCTGGAAGAGGCTAAGACTCCGTACAAGATCCACATAGTGAAGGACCACGACATGAAGGAGAGGTTGTGCTTGGAGGTCGAGAGGCTCGGCCTCAGCGCTGTCGTTATGGGCAGCCGGGGCTTCGGCGCTTCGAAGACGACCTCCAAGGCCAGGCTTGGAAGTGTCAGTGACTACTGTGTGCATCACTGCGTCTGTCCTGTCATCGTCGTAAGGTTCTCCGATGAAAAGGACGAAAACGACGTCGCAAAGCAAGGTAAATTTGGCTGTCCGGTCGTGCGTGAGGAAGAGCCGGAGTTCCATGACGCTTTGGAGAAAGGTTGAATCTCTATCTCTCTGCAGTTACTTCTTTGATTTCTCAGCTCCATTTCACTTTTTCTCTTTCTAATTCTTAATTTATTAAAATGCATAGAATATTAACTCTGCTTCTGTTAAATCATTGTTGCTCTGTTTTTTTGTTTTTTTTTGTTGTGCAAATAAATTCCTCATAATACTGTTTTAGTTAGTATCAGACAATAATTATGCATTGGATTCAGAATCCATGTGTTTGGAGATTATTGTCAGTTTTTCTTTGTTTAGTTTGAACTAAAATTGGATTGATGTCTGGTTTAAGATTCGTGCTTAAAACGTAGCTTTGTTAGTAGTATACTTCATTTGCCATATGATTGTAAATGACGAGATTAAGAGATAGCATTCAGGTCATTCTTGCAGAGAAGGTATACCATTTGCTTCCCTCACCTTCTTTTCCACCTGGGTATGTTTACTGGAAATATGCTCTAGTATGTTAAAGTTTTTGCTTTCTGATTTTTGTTTTACTCATGTGTTCCAATTCTTTAATGCTCTATCTAAGCCACTGCAATCTAAATCAAAAAGTTGACAGAGTTGTATGTTTCCTTTCTTTTGATCTTTTGTGCCAAAAACACTGCATTCAAGAACGAGATACGTCATTAAAGCCTTATATTTTGTGTCTGGTTAATTAGACGGTTTCTCTTTTTTCGTCACCTCTTCTGAAGTAACGTATTACTATTTGTTTGTTACCTAATACACGTAAGCAGATGTTGTTCTGTTTTCTCCTGGTGATAAGTTGAAGTAGCTAAACACCTGGGTTGATGTGTGGCGGGTGGTGATCCACTCGCTTGTCTCCTTTCATTCTTTTCCGCCTCATTAAATGCAATCCTCAAATCATGGATTCTTCATATACATTCATATTTGGATTTTGAGACTAATTCAGCATCAATGCATTTGATTTCTAGGAACCAAATATAACAATTAGGTGTTGGGATTTCAATTTCTTTCATTTACTTTGATAGTGTGTAAAATATAAATTGCGGGAATGCTTAGGACTTCTCTAGTATTCCATCTATATTCTTAGAGGTTTATTTTTTCCTTGGTTTAATGAAAAGAAGTCCTTTTATTAGGAAAAGTTATAATGGTGGAATTTTGATTCCCATGTTGAATTATGTTCGTCAAGCAGGAGGTTCTTTCAAGCACTTATAAATGTTTTCTCTTGGCATCAATGTGTGAGTTTTTTCCTTTTTCCATTGATCTTTTGAATGCAAATGTTGGTTGCACAAAAAGTAGTTTTGATGGTGCTTATAAGTTATAACTAACGTTTTTGCCACCAACATTTCCCACTATCAAGATACTGGGAAGAAAGGAAAAAAAAAACTTGTGCATTAATAGGAGCAACCAATGGTGTGAATAGTAGCAGCCTTGCTAGTGCCCCATGTCTACAATGAGGACATCTACTACCAGTAGATACATTTTTGTTTAACGGTCCTAAGGCAAATAGGAATGGCAGATTGAAACTACTATATGTGCTGTTGCATGGCGGGTATACATTGCACTAGACCTGTCTTATGAGAGGAGAATTTTGTTTCAATTCATTTGTGCTGTTGTGTGGGTGGCATCCATTGTATATCTGAAACCTGTTTTATAGACGTTTGTTCTGCTAGAAACTAACGATTCAAGAACACTGAACAAGGGGTTGATGGTGATTAGGTAAGTGTTTGATGAGTGATTGAATCTTACCTGGCACATTGTATGCGTGGTATTATGACAATGCTGTTTGCATGATAGTGTGATACAAACCCATTGAACCCAAAATGTAGCTATGAATAGCCTATGATTATAATGGATAATCATCTTATAAGGGCTGAAATCAAATGCTTACTTGTAGAGTTCCTCCTCAAGAAAGGAGGACCTAGAGGGCATGGGTAGGGTATTTAAGTAAATAAGTTCATCTTGTTAGGTTAGGTTAGGTCTTTTGGAATATCTTTTCTATGATTTTATCTTCCACAAATCATCATTAGAGGTGCTGAATCTCTCTCTATCAATGATTGAGTTGAAAATTCACACTGAATTTCATGGCTTGCAGATTCAGACAAGGCGCGTTGAACAGATGGAGATGGTGAAGAGCTTTCAGATGATGTTTATCAAATACTCCTGGTTCGTATGTAATCATGTTGTATGAAAAAGTGTGGCGGTAGTAGTACTGAGTCAGTCTCAGTCTTTTCTTTTTGGTTTGTGGCATTACTGACTGAATGTCCGAATCTGCTCATCTTTTGTTTTAACCACCTTTTCACTGCCTTGCATGTCTATGGAGCTCCGGGATGATGAATAATGCATGATTTCTATCTTTTTCTTCCTTTTTAGTATTCTGAACATACAACTTACAAGACTGCACTTCTTCCTCTTCGAGATTCATAACATTTGTAGGCACAAAAAAAAAACCTACTGCTGCTTCTAAATTGTTTGGGGATTCATAAAACCCAACCAACCGAAGACCCCAAATTACCTTTTATGGAGCCCTAAAGGCCCAAACCAACCAAATTCAGCCCCAGGCCTGATTTGGTTGGTTTGGGCCTTTGGGGCTTCATAAAGGGCAATTTGGGAATTTTACAATTAACATGTCAGTGTGTCCGGGACTCCGAGATCTGTATCTATTTTGATTTGGAAATTGGAACTCTTTGATTAGATTATTGATTATATAGCTAGGAGCACGTTTGAATGTGCGATGAGGTCTGGATCTCTAGACCCCCATCCTCCCTGGTGTTCGTATTACAAAGTGATGGCCTTCCATGTCCTCCACAAAGTTAAGGTCATTGCCCAGCTAGGAGCTGACGCTCGACTTCTGGGTTGGCGTCTTTGTTTTCTTCCTAGCTGGCATGGTGCCTCTGTTTTGGAGTTTGGCCTGACTGGTGTTGTAGGCCTCTGTTTTTCCTTGTTTATTTCCCTGGGTTTGTTTGCTCTTTAGCCTTAGTTGTTGCCAGTTTCTTTAGTTGTGTTGTTTCTTGGATGTTTCTGGCCGTGGCCCTTTCTTTCCCTTTCGTAATGAAAGTGTGTTTGACCAAAAAAAAAAAAAAAAAAAGCTAGGAGCACGTTTTTTGTGATTGTTGAAATGGAAAAAGTGTTTGAGTGAAACAAGGTATAAAATATCGATGGTATCAAAAATATTGGTAGTCTAAAAATACGGAAATTTTGATGGAAATATCGGGATATTATCGATATTGATAAAAAATGAATAAAAATCACGGAAATCGTAAGAAAAGTTTGGAAATTTTTATTGAAATTTTGGAGAATGTTTATTTAGTCAATTATCTATTAGTTTATCACACAAAAATTAAAAGGAAATGCATTGCATTATGAGTTTAATTGATTTAAGTTGATTATATAGTGAGCTAACGAACATTGTGAGTGTAGAAAATATGTAGTAATTAATGAAATAAGATTAAACACACCATAATTATTTACTATAATACTTTATGTTTTATACATTACATAGTAAGATGCATAAGTGACTTGAATTATTGATTCTAGGAAAACGTTTTTTGTGATTGTTAAAATGGAGAAAGTGTTTTGAGTGAAATAAATCGTTGGTACATAAATTCAAAAGTGGTGGGCTACCAGCTAGCTGTTAGTCTTAATAAAATTTATCAAAGCCAATGGTCTTTGCTCTGATAGCATCTTCTCTGTTTAATAATGACTTAATTAGCGTGAATCAGATCTCGGATTAGATTTAACCCTAATCAGTCAGTCAGTATCAGCATTTTAGTGTGTATTTTTCTTCTTTGAAGAGGAAAAAACAGAGAGAAGAAAAAGAAAGCATGTGTGAAGAATCCATGATAGAGGATTTGGTCCCTGTTGTCAAAGATTTCATTGTCTCGGCAAATCCGAAGTGCAAAAGAACGACGTCACTTTGGTGATGTAAGTAAAGGACGGAAGAAGGGCAGAATATTTATTTTCCATATAAAGGCCTATGTAAGAAGTGGCCACCATTGCAAGTTCATAATAGGAAGGAATAACTGATTCCGTGGCGGAGAAATACTTCTCTATTCCCGTTGTGTATTGTGGCTGTCACATATACACACGCAGACAAAAATAGTGAACAGCTTAAGTAAAACAGAATCCAAAGGGCAATCAATCAAAAACACAGACGGACCCAAATTATCTCACATCTCCAGGTGTTAGAAATCTTCAATTGGATCCACCACAACCACATGATAAAACTTGTCTCCCTCTACAAGCAACAATTTCCCACCACAAACAAAACCCTCAAGGCCTAGGCTGACTAGCTCCCCTCCCCTTCCTCTTTGATTCCTTGTTTCTTTCTTTCAAATTTTAATATTAGTTTATCAGTAGCTTAGCTTTCATAATAAATCACTAATCAAGTTGCTAATAGAAAATTACTATTTGCTAATTCATGAATTATGGCAGGCACGTGGACATGTTTCATGCTTGGACCCCACCTCCCATTCTCTAGAGCTATATATTCTACTAGAAATACTAATTACACATTAAAAAGCAATTTTCTATGCTTCTCTCAATCTAGTAACAACCTGCTCAGACCAAACCTCCCCAATATAATAACAAAAAGTCTACGAAGTTACTCATCCGATTAAGGGATGTTTTAATTTAAGATTAGCATCCCCTAATTCCTCCTATGTGTTGTTGAGTGTTTGACAACTAAATTTGACTAGAAAAATAACCTTTGATCTGACACTGAGCCAACGTAAACCTAAATATGGAGACCTTTTTATTATATCTTGCGTTATGTGCGCGGCTAAAGCGAACCATTTGGTCTACTCGTAAGGTCAAATCATATTCTACTTTTTTCCTTCCAAGATGCTGGAAAATGATGGCAGAGAGAGAGAGAGAGAGAGGGCTTCAAAAACAGGGGACTGGAAAAAACTTGTGGCTCAGATTTTTTGCTAGGTGGAGGAAAAATGGAGTTGCTACTTGCAGAAACTTTGTGCAAACATGAAGTACAGAAAAAACAGAGAATAATATTGGGTTTATACAGCACAATTTGCTTACATTACAAGAGTAATGGCGAGACTTGTGAGGATCCAATTGAAATTTCAAGTCACAAAACTTACAATGGCCTTAAAGATGAGAAAATTCACCTGAAACTGTGTGACTCTTAATCTTTAAAGCCTTCATTAACAGCTAGATTTGCAGAAACCAATGATGGTCTTAAACTTGTTCTTGCCTTGATTTTTTTTTTTTTCTTGAAATCGGTTTCACTTCAACATTGCTTGATCTGGTCATCTGGGTTCTCTTCGGGTCCTTTTGTCCCAATTGAGGCCCTCGTTGTTCTGCTTTTGAAAAGTTGTCTGTTTAGGTGAGGCTAAGAGAAAAGCCATAAAAATAGTAGCAAGGTTAATTTAAGTGAAGAACTAAAATACCTGAAAATTCGAGTGTGAATTGCAGTAGCGCATGCGCTTACATGAAAATGCTGTTGTTGATTTGGAGAGGCTTTCACTGAAACATTCTTCACTGCTACTTAAAGAACTTGATGAGACTGGTGGAGGAGACCATGGAACAACTTGATTTTCTTCGTCATCATCATCATCCCGATCCCCATCGTCATCATCATCATCATCATCACCATCACCATCATCTTCTTCTTCAGGGTTATTTTCTCCATCATCTCTATCATCATGATCATGGTCATGATCATCATCTTCTTCTTGTTCATCATTTTCTTCATTTCTGGGTACCTGGTTAGAAGTATGAATGCATTTCTCACAAACCGAAACTGTAGGGCCGAGGTTGAGTCCGGAGCCAGTCCAGGGGGTTGGAGATTGACAGACATGGCAAAGCAGAGTCCTTGAATGCTTAGCCACCAGGAAGTTTGCAGCATGAACCTTGATGTCACACTCCCAACACAGGCTAGCCTGATCTGATTCACAATACATCTTTGCTGCAGAATCACAAAGCTCACACTTCTTCTTCATCTCTCTCTCTCTCTCTCTCTCTCTCTCTCTCTCTCTCTCTCTCTCTCTCTGCCAAGACAAGTCAATCCCTCTTAGTTTTGATTCCTTAACCACATCTTACTTCTGTTCTTTGTTGTTAATCCCCTGGGTGTATGTAAAAGGGAAGAAACTGAAAACACATGGTGCAGGGCAACTTGCACCTATTTATATTCAAAACCAGCCCCCTGTTTTCTTTCTTTCTTTCATTCATTTTTTTTTTTCAAAGACGGAATTTTTATTTCCCTTCTGAGCTGGGAGAGAATAAAGATACACCAATCACTCTGGCTCCTTGAGTTTATGGGGCAACTTGATTGGCAGAAGAAATACAGATAAAAGTTACTTTGGGTGAGCATTGACGTACTTATGGATAACTATTCTTACAAACATACTTATCCCATCATAGAAAAAAAAATAAAAAAAGAAAAAAGACCATAAAACAATTCATTCAGAACACCATTGATTTTGGGAAGAAAAAAGAAAAAAAGATGTGACAACTGGATGTGATATCACTGGTGTTGATATTGTTGTGTATTATTTGTACACATTTGTTTGAATAAGAATCACAACAAGACTTTTAGCACAACATGGAAGGAAATAGAGTAAAAACTTTGTAGGCAGAGGCTTCACCAAACAAGTTTTTTTCTTTGTTTGATAAGGAGAAAGTTCTAAAATTACTCTAATATATGAGGAGGAATTTAAACTCGAGTGTAATGAGAAAGATACATTATCTTGGTCAAGTAGCTTAATTCACATTTGCACTGTAGAAGTTTAATTAAGGATGACAATTAGGTGCACTGAGCCAGCACTCTTGACCCTTCAACATGACCTAGAAATTTGACACATCAGATGGCACCGACCAATGCCAAGCAATGGATTTAATGGATTTTGGGGGTGGGGTAAGTAGAAGAGACCAGAGGTCCACCCATCGGCCACGTTTCAAGCAATTTGTGGTTGGTCATGCATGCACTCAGTGCTCTCTGAATTTAGACACCCAAATGGATGCAAGATAAGCTACTTTTGCCCTTACATCCTTGCTCTCAGATTTAAATATCTCACACAATTCTGCTAACAATAACAACAATTGTTGTACTTGCATATGTAGACAGATGTACAGGTGTCTAAATTGCAGTGAACAAGAAATTATGGGGACTCACTTGAACTCTTTGGGAAAAAAATTCTTCAGGGTAGTTGTAGTGATTTAATTGGAACTTAGAGGTTGGTGGAAAGGGTTATTTTTTTATTTTTTTCATTAGAAGAAATTCAATCACGTTGCATTCTAAAATGAGGTTTAGTGGGTTGGGGAAGTCACTTTGGTAGTTGGTATCTTCATGGCAAGGTGTTCGATTTGCTCTGCATATGACATATGTGTCACCATTGGATGGTGGGTTTAAAAATCTCAAAATTAAACTCAATTTGCCTCTTTCTTTAGCAATTTGGTAACCAAATATAACTTGTTATTGAAGGAAAAGAAAGTTGATTTTGATTACTTGCAAATGCCAACGAAGCAGGAGTGGCTGTGGGTCTTCCTTCCAAGAAAAAATAAAGGAAAAGAAGAAAGAAAAACCTGTGGCATGTGTGTGGGTTGGTGTCCATTTCCATTGAACTTCAAATTTTGATGAGTAGTTAGATCAAGTAAGATATATATTATTGGACCAATCTCTCGCAAGCAGAAAGACATATCACATATGTGGCTGAGGTTTTTGGCAGTACAGATTCAAATGGAACGAATCAAATTATTGATGATCACATTTGTTGATTTTCTCCTTTGTTGCTTGGGTCATGTAATAGATACACCTAGGGTTCACATTTTGTACCGCAATATCGAAAAACCGACTGAACTAACAGACATTTTACTGCAAACCAGCCCACAAGTCACGAAAACCGACCGACACCTTTGATTGTCAATGCAGTTTCCCAAATCCAATCCCAACAGTATACCAAACTGACTGACATATATTTAATTAATTAATTATAATTATTTTGTATAACTCTCTCATTTCTCACACTCTCAGACTTTCTCCCTCACTCGCTCTCTCGTCTCTCTCCTCGCCATTCGGCTGAAATACACAAATCCAAAAAAATTATGTGGGTTTCAATCTCGCCTCACCTCTCTCTCTCTCTCTCTCTCTCTCTCTCAATCATAGATGAGCTCAATAGGTAAACTTTTTAGGGTTTTGATTGGGAATATTTAGAGTTTCAAATTGGGAATATCTAGGTTTTCAATTGGTTTAAATGATGCAATTGAATTGGGGTTTGTCAATTTTGGGTTTTGAAATTAGGGATTCAAATTTCACAGGGGATTTTTTGCTGATTTCTCAGCCTAATTTGGTGTTGGCGATATTTGGTGATACTGACAACATTTTCAGTCTGATCGAGTTACAGTTAACACACCTCTCCGACCTCTATCAGGCCGGGACCGGTCCCAAATATGAAAAATGCTAGAGGCACCAACTTTGGGCACCAACTCTCTAATAGAGCGTGGGCCCCGGTGTATTGGCGGGCTCCACCTCTATTAGAGAGTTGGTGCCCAAGTTGGTGCCCAAAGTTGGTGCCTCTAGCACCACCCCCCAAATATAGTTATACCGCAAATTGTTGGTCGGTTTATGATTCCCGAATCGAGACCAGCCCTAAAGACACCCAAGAATTTCCCCATTTTGGGCTTAGGTGGATTGGGCTCCCAATTGGCTAGTTCCATCTAGGCCCATGATTTCAGAAAAGTCATGCACAAACCTGGATTGGATTGGTGAGTCCAATACTGTGACCCAACTTTAGTTTAGGCCCAGATTTCTATAAGATCTTAATAATCTTCTTAAACATTCCACCTCCCTAATTTCAAAGCCAATAGTATATCATGATCATATATGCTTGCCTATCCAAATTCAGTGAAAAAATGACCCAAAGGAAAAAAAAAAATCAGGGGAAAAGAAAAGAAGGCATAAACAATATAAAGAAGAAGACTCTCTCATAATTATTATAAAAAATTAAAAAGTAGGATGGTTATGGAGATAGAAAGATAACCAAGAAGAAGAAAGAATTGAAAGAAAATGAAATTCCCACATTAAGAGACAGAGACTACATTTCACTATCTAAATCTAAAGCTTCCACCAATAATTCCTTAGAAGTTTGCATCATGGCAGGGCTCAATCTGAACATGAGGGTACAAAACTCCATCTCATTCAAACTCCCATCACCATCCAAATCACCTTCCCTCAGCATGCACATGATCTCCTCATCACTCATGCCTTCCAACCCCAACAGGCCTGAGTTCCTCTTCAAGCTCTCAAATGTGATCACGCCCTTCTCTCTGTCCATCAACAACCGGAACCCATTGCAGAGCTCCTTCATGAAACCTTGTACTCCCAATTTGTCAACCATGGCAGGAAAGAAATCTTCAAACACAACCCCATTTCGACAAGCCATTGATTTTTCAATATGGGAAAATGAAAGAACCCAAAGCAATTATATAAAATTTAAGGGCAGCTAGCTAGCTAGCTTTTTTACGTGTATTTTTTATGTGAGGGATGGAGTAGTACTGTGGAAAAGTGACCAGATGAGATGGGGATTTATAAGGAGTAGAATTAAGTGAGGGGAAAATATGAGGAAGATTTCGAGGAAAGAGGGTGGCTGTGGATGACAACAAAGGTAGAGTACAGATAAGAGAGAATTTATGTTTGTTGCCGGCATGATCGAAATTTGCTCTGTTTCTTTTTCTGAGCGGAGACTTCTCTTTCCTCGAAATTACATGGGAGGGTCCAGAAAGCGGAGAGGGTCAGCAGTCATATGGTAAGCAATGTAGCATTTTCCTATGAAAACATGAAACTTGGCTTGGCAGCTTTGTTGGCGTACATTATGCATGGGGCTCTTTCCAAATCAGCATATATCCACATCCAACATCTGACAGCTAGCAGACACACAGGAGAGGGTTTTGCCACGTTATTTAGTTAAGTTGTTAGGATGGAAATTCATAAGGATATTATAATGAAGGAGGAATTAACAAAGAAAGAGTTTCTTTACCAATATTGATTATTATTATTATTGTTATTAAGATTATTAATCCTCGAAATTGTTTATCTAAGGAATTTAAATTGAGAAACGGCTTAGTTTGTGTCAAATTCGACTATTAAAATAATGTATTGTTTCTTGTTTGTTGCTCAAATTAAGTCCTATCAGATTAAAAAAGAAAAGAAAAAAAGAAAAAGAAATAACATAATTAAGCCAAAAATAAAGATGAAAAATGATATAATATCTAATATAAATGAGACTCCGCATGTTTACGTATCAGTAATGGGTATGGGAGGAAAGTGAATGATTTCCATTCCTAACTTCTCCTACGTTTACTTGCAATCATGAATGAAAAAATAAGTGGGCTCTACCTCAAAATCCGTAATCACATTCCCTCAAAACTAGGAATCAGATCAACTAGGGGGTAGTAGTCGATACGATTCCCATTCCTGTTTTCTCTTAATAACTTCCACAAATACCCTTATCACTTTACCATAATTCTAAAATTAATTTGGATTATGATTCATGCACATTAGTAAATAATAACAATGGGAATCAATCCCATTCCATTGATAATTCTATATGTTTAGTAAACAGCTTAATGGGAATGATTCTTCCCATACCGATTCAGTAGTTCTTCGATTCCTAAATTCTCTGATTCCTTAGTTTCTCCATTACTAATACGTAAACATGCCAGTTGTGTGATAAGTCTCAAATATGCGTAGACTTTAAACCCGATGCATGTTCTTTAAGGAGAAAAAAAGTACTATGCTACTTGAATTTGAAACCCCACAAGAGTGCTTTAGTTTCCTTGTACGTAATTCTTTTCCCATCCAAAGTCCAGAAATGATTCAAAAGCATATGATTCCGTCCATATGTATAAATCTTTAAAAATAATGAACTTATATATCATTTACGTTCAAGAATTCTATAGTGAGGCCTTATCTCTCTTAATCTTTGGATCAAACATGTTAATTAACCATTGGATAAAATTAGTTTGTTTGATTCAACGGTTAAGAGATAGAGCCTCATCTAAGAACCTTATACTATAGAATATATGACTCCATGTATGTTAAAACAGATTAAAATTGACTAATTCAACACGAAAGCTCCAAGTATTATTCCTATGGACTGAGACCCTAGGTGCTAATCAAAGTAAATGATCCTAGCAAGGAAGTTGTTAATTTTGGTAAATTAAATGGGATTTTCCTTATTATGTATAGCTTACCTGCCAAAGAAGAAACTATTGATATGCAAAAGTCCAATTGGAATCTCCCCAAGATGAAATGGCAATAATGGACAGTGGAAAATGCATATGTCATTATTGCTTTGAATTACGTTCCTTAATGAGAGGTGTTATGCTTGCTATACGTACCTTCCAAATGGGAAAATGAGAGCCAGCATACCTACAAAATTAAGTTCAGCCCTACAACTATGAGTCCATTCAAATTAAGAGTCGTACATAATTATTTTGTAACCCTTCCTGTAATTAGTCTGTAACAACTCCCTGGTATATAATTATTATAAGCAAACCTCAATCTTCTTAAAGAACAGAAAAGCAAAACATTAAGTTAAAGAGAGAGAGCTATACGTGTAGTAAAGAAGAATAATAATTTTGATAATAATAATCTCCAATTACAGATGATCATAGATCATAGCCAGAAGGAAAAAAAGTATACATGCATGCCCTAGAACAACAAACTAAGAGATCAGTGTAGCTATGCCTAACTAGAACTCAAAAGCAAGAGCTTCCTCCATCAAGTCTTTAGACGTTTGCATCAAAGCAGGGCTCAACCTAAACATGAGAGTACAAAACTCCATCTCATTCAAACTCCCATCACCATCCAAATCACCTTCTCTCAGCATGCACCTCAAGTCTTCATCACTCATATCCTGCAACCCCAGCAATGCAGAGTTTCTCTTCAAGCTCTCGAATGTGATCATACCTTTCGCTCCGTCCATTAACAACCGAAACCCGTTGCACAGCTCCTTCATGAACCCTTCTGCTCCCAACCTCTCCACCATGACTGGAAAGAAGTCTTCAAACACAACTCCACCACCTAACGCCATTAACTATATTAAATTCTGAATGTGTATATACAGAAAGGTGGTGAGCATTGTGAGGGGTGTTATGTGTATATATACACATGAGGGAGTGGAGTCACAAAAGGAGGGAGAAATATGAAGGTGATGAGGAAAGAGTGGGCTGCGTTGATGACAAAGGTATGCACATGTTGATCAGGGATTGTCCGCGAAGGTTGTTCTTGTTGCAGCCATTTTCTCTAACTTAATTTCATGGCTTCTTCCACATATCTAGTACTTTTCCCCGAAGTTGCATGGGAAAGTAGCACCAATTTGGCATGGTCATGGCAAAGCATTTTCCTTCGAAATTAAGCGTCCTAACACAATTGCTACAGCTGTTTACAAAAATGCCCTCACTAAGAAATGAAAAGAAAGAAGAAACTTGTACAGGACAACAATAAAGTTCATTGACGACTTTAATTAATTATCTTGTTGGACAAGAAATGAAGATTGTATACTTTTCTACTTTCAAGTGTATGCCAGGTGAGAAAACAAAAGGAGCTCTAGCTAGGTTTTGGTTATCTGCATATCTAAGACCTTAGCTTGCACAAGTCTTTACGCACCAAACACACGGTTTGAATATATATATGCATGGTTGGTTCCGGTTTTGATCGTTGGTTGATCAATGTGGACTAGGTGTTCTGACATTTCGTCATCCTTTTGAGATGGCCATCTTTGCATCTCTCCATCAATTCATCAAAGATTTCAAATTCAGCCTTGTGTCATCTAATTAACAGATTCGGGGAAATTACTTTTGACCAGTCGTCATATGTTTCAAATCCCCCAACATATTCAAGTGCCCTACTTTATAAGGATTGTGGAAGGAAACGCATAGTTTTTTAATTCATCTTTAGTTGACTTTTCTCAGCTTTTTCTTTCTTAATCTTATACATGCATTCACCATCTCACACATATCATATTTGTTTCCCAACGAATATTGAGAATATTTTGATTGTACCTGCTAATTTTCATTGTTAATTATTGTATTTACACATATGTAGGAGTCATTCTTCTTTATAAACCAATCATAGTTTGACACATATGCAAAAGTAACTTATTAAACTACAAAATAAAAAGTTTTAGTACAAATGTCATATTATGATTTGTTGCAAGAGAAATGACTTACATGTACGGAGCCAATCATTTTTCTTATAAGTGCTGCTATTTCCATCGACTGTCCTAATTCTCCACCTTATCTTCCTACCCACCATGTAAATTTGAAAATACACAATTATATCTTTACACCCATCATTATTCCTAAAATGCCCTTTAATTATTAATTCAAGCAAATTCTCCAAACTTTTATTCAAAGCATGCTTCAACCCTTCAACCCTTGCCAATCAAAAACCCAACAACCCTTTGAGTCATTCAACCTAAAATCATACCAAATAACAAAAAAAGAAAAAGAAAAAGAATCAATTCTAGATCATTTCATTCATCAACAACAAAGGCCTCAACACCCAGGTTTGAGTTCCCCAATCAGTGAGTTTCCTTGCTATCACCATCGACTAGTAAACTAATTGGACATGTGCAAAAAATAGACAATGATTTCGGTTTATGACCTTATGCAAGCAACACATTAAAAAAATTGACTACATTGAAAAACCCAATATTTTTCATCAACAGGGAACTTCAAATTCTTCCACTTTCCTAAAATTTCTTTCATCAAATGACATGAACACAAAAAATACCAAACTTCGAAACAAAATGGTATATATATGTACCCATGAAATGGCCTAGCTCTTCGGTAAATATGTGAGTCTGTAGGGCCAACTCTGGTGGGAGAGAGAATGAGCACCGTAACACCTCCCTGAGGCACGTGCTCCAAGAATAAGGAGCATGGTCCTGCGCTGAATGGGAGAGGGGGACTCTGTAGCCCTTGCGATTGATATGGATGAGGGAGAATATGTGGTTTTTTTTTTCTAAGTCCTTAAAAGTCATATTATGAAGGGATAAATTTGTCTTAAATTTTTTAAAGATAAGTGGGTGAGAATATAAGACGGAGGGTGGAAATAACAGCACTTTTTCCTTATTTATACGTACCTAACAAGACTAGGAACAAGAAATATAGCACAAACATAAGCTTGAAGTCGAGTAGTGAACGAAAGTACGTAGTTTCGTTGATAAAGCACAAAATTACAGATAGAGATAGTACAACATAGCCTCCCAGCGAGGGAATAAAAAGAGAAAATTAAATTGCATAGCAATTAATTGAGTACATTTGATCACTGCTCTGCTCTCTTAAAATGTTAGAGCTTCCTCCAACAATTCTTTAGAATTCTGCATCAACTCGGGACTTAACCTAAACATAAGAGTAGAAAACTCCATCTCATTCAAGCACCCATCCCCATCCAAATCGCCTTCCCTCAGCATGCACCTTAAGTCTTCATCACTCATCCCCTGCAAACCCAGCAATGCAGAGTTCCTCTTCAAGCTCTCGAATGTGATGACACCTTTCTCCCCATCCATTAACAAGCTGAACCCATTGCTCAACTCCTTCATGAACCCTTCTGTGCCTAACCTCTCCACCATTGTTGGGAAGAAATCTTCGAACACAACTCCGTTACTTCTCGACGCCATTGTCTGCTAATTATAACAAGAAGGAATTGAAACTTACTAGTTGCTAGGCTAGGAACTTAAGAACACTATTTATAGTACATACATATGCTAGACCAGAGGGGAAAATGGAAAATTTCCAAAAGGGTCGCTTTTGGTGACAGAGAAGTTGAGGATCCTAAGAGATTTGTTTTGTCAAGACTCAAGACTCAAGGGCAGTTGTAGCAGGGGCATTAATTTTGATCCGAGAGTTTTCAGTGTTTGATTTGATCAGAAAGTTATCTCCTTCCTCGAAGTTGCATGGGAAGCTACTATGCCAGTACTAGCGGCTGGCATGAAAGCTGAGCTCAACTTTCGTTTTGGAATGACGAAACGAAAGGGCCCATTCTTTAATGAGGTCAATTTTTTCCATTTAAAAAAGAAAGCAACGTTTTTCTTGCTGTGATGTGAGAAAACAAATAGATCGGAAAAAAAAAGAAAAGAAAAAAGAATAGTATTCTTAAAGTACACACAATATTGTGGTTTAAATCGAAAAAAACAAAAGGGGCGAGACGTACGTAACGTATATAAATATAATCCTTCATCATGAGAAATGCATGAATATATATTTTAAAATATTAATTATTAAATTGTTGATAAAGTTGAAAACCCAACATTTAAAAAATATTATTCTCGTTGTGATGTTAGACTAAGTGTCTCATTGTGGAGTTAGGACGAAGGTGCGAAAGCACGGGCATATTATTGAAGGATGGTGAGATTTTTGTCTCACGCAAATCTCAATTTCTCTTCCTCTATCGCTATTTTCAATGTGTGCTCAATATTTTTCTGAACCTGAGGAAAGATTTGCCCATACCTATGGAAGTCATCTTATACTATTATATACATGTTAAGTTGAAAACCCTAATTTACATCATTGTGGAAAGATTTGAATCCTCGTAGTCATTAATGATATTTCCATTTATGCGTATATAAAATAGAAATATTTTAGCTCACAACGTGTCAAGTGTTAAGAAGGGTAATAATAGTATATCTTAAGTTAAAGCGGCCAAAAATATTCTCATGAATTTGGTATCTAGGGAAAGTGAACCGCACTTTCCAGGGGGGCCTTGTGCCTGGATTGGAAGTTGGGAAACAATGTTCATCTTCATATCATTTCACGGTGGGTCTTGCGGCGTTTGGCTGGGTTCGAGGGCCAGGCCCATAATTCCATCAAAAAACAGACAAAGAAAAAGAAAGAATGAGGAAGTTGGCTTTACCTGCAATTGTTGGAAGACTTTTCTTGGCTTTCCTCGAGTAGCAGCCACTTTCCAAGAAAATTCCCTTCTCTGTTTGGTAAATATTGTCAAGAAAGCCGATTTGTACGTGTGGGGGCCGATTTAGATTTAACTCGTGCCCAAGTTGCATTCCATAAAGAAACAAATATTACTTAACCTATACTTACGTGACAATTATTGAATATGGTGTGCACAAAAGTTGAGAGTTTATGCGACAATTACAAGCACGAAATTATTTTTGTAATGGTGGAGGGTGATTGATTTTAGTGGGAATTTTCGTGTAAGGATTTCTTCTTGTTTTTATGGGTTGCTCAAAAGGGTATGAACATATGATGATTACGTATGATATGTGGTAATCAAATGGGGGCAGCTTTCATGCATTTGGCCGTATTATATAGTTCCAAGTTTAAAGGATTTTTTGACCAAAACAAGTTTAAAGGATTTGAGTATTGATAAAAATCTGCCTTATTATTAGAATCACTATTTTGCAGTTGCTTGGAGGTTTGCCAAGTTGACACTTCCAAATTCTGAAGTACTCTCAAGCTCTAACTTCTGCTTTTGCCAATTAGTCTTCTTAAGTGTCAATCTTTGTTTTAGCTAGGTTCACAAAGAAACTAGTGCAAATGTTAAAGGGCCTTTTTTGTTGGGTCATAAAATGTTCAAGGGGCTTTAGGAGGTTGGATATTTGAAAAGGAAAATGGTGGGCTTTACTATTGGATTGAAGACGAAATTAATAATTTTAAACATTGGGATTTGGGGGGACTTTATTAGGGACAATGTTCCTTCCCTCTTTGCGATCGAGAACGTAGACTACTTGGTTAGTCTAACAATCGAACCTTTAAATATGGAGGATTCACCTAAATTCTAATCCCTTAGCGCATAAGTCGGTTTTTTAATACTTATATTTGTCCTCTTATCCATGAATTCCCATCGTTGATTATATAAAAAACAACTGCTGCTAACAACATAAAGCAAATAATGAATTAATTTGCAGTGTGTACCTTAGACCTACATGTTTCTTCATATAATATTGTCCATTTATATATTTCCAACTTCGAGTCAAGTTGAAGCGCGCGTTTCCCTTCGTTCATAGAAATAAAGTGCACGTCCCCAATCCAACGACTCCAAACCTGTCCAACGTGGTGTTCTGCCTTGCCTCGTGTGGCAGCCGCGCTAATTGATTCTTTAAATTTGTCAAAGTCCAAGTCTTATATGCGTGTAACAACCCACATTACCTAGAACAAAATATACCAACTATTTTTGTCTTTTCAATTCAAGGATGGAGTAGTTAAACATCAAATTCTTCATTTTTTTATGTATCGTAAGTCATCCAAAACGACATCTATTGTTACTGAGTTAATAGTGAATCGTCTTTACTGCCATGATGCCATCTCCTAATTAAGAAGACCAGATGTTTTCGGTTTAAAGCTTGTACCATGCAACGTGATCAACGTGAGGTCAACTCTTATATTCTATGAGGCTTCTAGTCCCTTCCCCATCTCAAAGGCAACGTAAGCACATGAAAAATACAGATTAAAAAATAAAAACATAATTTTAAAATAAATATAAATCATCAGTCGAAGCCAATAAGAGTTGGTTCAGTTGGTAAGGTCGCTGTACTGTGTGTAGTCCCACTAGTATTTCAGTGCAACTATCAGTAGTTCTCATTAAAAATTGTGGATCTACCATGACACTGGTGATGAAAATAACCAATCTCACCCTAAACATCTTTTCATTAAAAAAAAAAAAATCATCGGCCAAACTACTTTGAAAATTAGACCACACGAGGAGGTAGGTATCTAATCAACTTAAAATTAAGTGACAAACAAGTAAAGCAACCGGTTGGAAAATGGTGGAACGTTCCTAAAATTCTTTAATGGGTCACCGTCATTTTTCTGCGGGGACCACTGGGTCAATTCTTATTTTAGGAAACAATTTATTACTTTTTACCAAAAATAAAAAGGAATCAATTTATGAATTGTAACTTCCATTTAGGAAATAATTGAGCAGTTGGCACCCCTTATAGTAATAAATAAATATATTTATTGAAATGTGTCTCTCAAACCCGCGTCAACGGCATGTGACGTGATGTGATTTCAATTGTTTCCTCAACTAACAAATATTCGTTCCATCAAAACAAGTCTTTTGCGTAGAACCAGAGGCTCATGCGCAAGCCAGAAACAATCACCATCAACACCAGTCAAGCGTAAAATAATTTTCAAATGCGCGATTGTCGCCTAACTCCGCAGTCCAGAAGAACTCACACAAGCGAGAGTCAGAGTCGGACAAAACCAGCACAAAGCCGCCATTAAAGCCTATTCGCTCGCTGACTTTAGCACCTTTAATTCTAGACAGTTTCTCTCTGTTAGATGCATGTCTGCAATTCTCAGAGTTTGTCAGATGATGGGCATCGTTAGCAAAAACCCAGGTTTCAAGTTCCATCTTTTCTCCTTCCTCTTCACTTTCTCCTCTCTTGCTCTGTTTTGCTCTGCTGCCAGTTCAATTACGCAAGGCCGATCTTTAAGAGATGGAGAGACTCTTATTTCTGACGGCAAAAAGTTCGAACTGGGATTCTTCAGCCCGGAGAATTCACCGTACCGGTACGTTGGGATTTGGTATTACAACATTGCAACTTCAGAGCCATCAGTCATATGGGTTGCAAACAGAGAAAGGCCAATTTTTGATAAACTTGGGATCTTGAAAATTGGAAGCAATGGGAATGTGGTGGTTCTAGATGGAAATAACACCGCAGTCTGGTCTAGCAATGCTTCAGCCTCCTCTAACTCCACAGCCATACTCAATGATGAAGGAAATCTTGTTCTTTCAAACAGCGGCGATACCAGCAAGCAGTATTGGCAGAGCTTTGGTGACCCAACAAATACATTTTTGCCTGGCATGAAAGTTGAGGTGAATTCTGCAATTGGAGAGAACAGGTTTTTGACTTCATGGAAGTCAGAAAATGATCCATCTCCAGGAGCGTATTCGATGGGCGTTGATCCACGCGGATCACCACAGATAGTGATATGGGAAGGATCAAATAGGCGGTGGAGAAGTGGCCATTGGAACAAGCAGTTGTTTATTGGTGTTCCAAATATGCCAACTACATACTCATATGGTTTTAAGCTTAGTGATGAGAATGGGAATGGAAGCATGTATTTTACTTACACACCATGGAATGTTTCGGCTAAGTTGAGGTTTCAGATAAGGTGGGATGGTTATGAAGAGCAGCTTTTGTGGGTGGGAGATAAAAACCAGTGGGAAGTGATACAGTCTCAGCCTAACAAGTCCAATGACTGTGAGCTTTACAACAGGTGTGGCAAGTTTGGGGTCTGTAGTGCATCGCATGGTTCGGGTTCGGAGTGTAGTTGTATGCATGGATTTCAACCAACGGATTTGGATCAATGGATTAAGGGAAATTGGTCAGATGGGTGTTCTAGGAAGACCCCGTTACAGTGTCATAGAAATAGAACAATTGGAACAGAGGAAAATGATGAAGAAGATGGGTTTGTAGGTCTAAGGTGTGCCAAGTTGCCTGATTTTGCAGACTTAGTTGTTCCTGGTCCAGATGAGAATTGTGAGGAGATTTGTCTTAAGAATTGTTCTTGTACTGCATATGCATTTGTTCAAGGGATTGGTTGTATGATATGGACCGACTACTTGCTGGATGTCCAAAAATTTACGAAGGGGGGAAATACGTTGAACATTCGTCTTGCGCATTCTGATTTAGGTAAATTAATTCTTCCTTTGGCTTTATTGGAGTTTTTTTTGTCTCTGTTAATCTTTGCTATAACCAAAAGGCCAGTACCAGCTTTCTTTGTCATTGTTGAGGTTTCTGGTTTTGGTTTGTTTTTCTATACAAGAGAAATCAAGGTGAATTGGAGTTACTTTTCTGTTGGTGTAAAATTGGAGTCACTTCATACACACATGACTTCAACTGAAAAACCACTCTAATACCTTTTTTTTTCTTTTATATATAGGTGGCAAGAAAAAATTATCCACGCTTGTGATAATAGTAATTTCTGTAGCGGGAGCACTCTTCTTAGTCATCTTCATGTTGCTATTATGGAGGTTTAAAGCAAAACTGAAAGGTAGGATACACATTTCCCTTCCTTACGGTGAATGAGAGGGTCTATATCTTTAGGCAACTTAAGAAAAATGTCGACTGTTCCATTATATAACCTTCTTTCCATTTTGTTTCTAACTTTTTCTTTTGTTATTATCTAGTGTTGCCCACCACTTCTTCCATTTCATGGTTGAGGAACAACGATCCACCAATGCTCGATGCTAGCAAGAGCAATGAATTCTCAACAGATGTTTCAGGGTCAATTGACCTTTTTGCAGAAGGGAATCAAGTAAATGGATCTGAGTTACCATTGTTCAATTTCACTTGTGTAGCAGCTGCTACAAACAACTTTTCTGAAGAAAACAAGCTTGGAAAGGGGGGTTTTGGTATCGTCTACAAGGTGAATTTATATGATGAGCATGTCTGCAAGTATTAAAGTAAGCTGTTATGTACTAGAGATTTTACGTTTTTTTTCTTTCTCCCATTACCAGGGCAACCTTCCAGGCTACAAGAGGTAGCTATAAAAAGACTTTCGAGAAGGTCTGGCCAAGGCTTGGAGGAGTTTAAAAATGAGATCAGTATGATTGCTAAGTTACAACACAGGAATCTTGTTAGACTATTAGGATGCTGCATTCAAGGAGAAGAAAAGATGTTGCTTTATGAATACATGCCAAACAAAAGCTTGGATTTCTTTCTTTTCGGTATGTTCTCTTTCAGCTAATCAGCGTATTCTTTTGCATCAAAATATGTACTTCAAATTCATAGCATTGTGGGGATATAGGGAATGTTATTAGGAGGGGTTTGTTTCACTTAGTAGTTGCCTCTTTGGTAAAATGGCAGATCTGTCCAAGCAAGCACTACTGGATTGGAGAAAACGCTTTGCAATTATTGAAGGGATTGCAAGAGGGCTCCTTTATCTCCATAGAGATTCCAGACTTAGAATAATTCATCGAGACCTAAAAGCTAGCAACATTTTGCTAGATGCAGATATGATTCCCAAAATTTCAGACTTTGGTATGGCAAGAATATTCGGGGGAAACCAAAATGAAGCAAATACAACCAGAGTTGTTGGAACATAGTAAGAATGACTTGTTGAAACTAATATAACCTTTTTAGATCATTTCAAAGTTTATTAATCTAATTTTCAAATATCCATGATGCAGTGGTTATATGTCACCTGAATATGCAATGGAAGGTCTGTTTTCTGTAAAGTCAGATGTCTACAGCTTTGGGGTACTGTTGCTAGAGATTGTGAGTGGCCGGAGGAACACTAGTTTACGCTCATCAGAACACTTAAGCCTCATTGGATTTGTAAGTTTATACATGATGTTTTGAGTATTAAATGCTAGCTATAGCCAGTACTATTCAGAAACTGTAATGATGAAATGAATTTTTGGAATGTTTTCAGGCATGGCATCTTTGGAATGAGAATAGAGCAGTGGACCTCATTGATCCTTCCATTGCAGAAACATGTTCCCAAAATCAAGCTGAATTATTGCGATGCATACAAGTAGGGCTATTGTGTGTGCAAGACTCTGCAATTTCTAGACCAACTATGCCGTCCGTGGTGTTAATGTTGGAGAGTGAAGCTGCAAATCTTCAAGTGCCAATACAACCTATATTTACTTCAATTAGGAGATATGTGGATACAAAATCTAGTACAGACGGCCAGGATTTAGCATCCTCAAATGATGTCACAATTACAATGGTAGATGGGAGGTGACATATAAACTTGCTACATGTTTATATGCTATTCCATCTATTATTGGGGTAAAGTAATGTGTATAGTCTATAGTTTTGGTTAAACAATTGTGAGGGGAAAAAGTAAATACTCATACCAGAATTCTAATAGAGATTGCAGTTTTGGTTTTTGATGATTGTCATACTCAATTGCATGCCTCATTGGCACCACCATCCTTCTCCACTTTCTAATCACACATGCATGATAAGTGGAAGAACCTACTAGTTATGCCACAACCCATTTTGCAGATTCCCTTAAAAACTTTTTCTAACAAGTTTGATCCATGCAGATGCTTGTCTCACCTATTAAAAATAAATCTGAAGACGGTAAAATTCATCCTTTAAAGAATGACCACAGAAAGAAAAGCACTTCCATCCTCAGAATATGTATCTTGTACCTTGCTCTTTTAAACATTTGTGAAGTAGGCACCTCAAGAATCAAATCTGTTATACATTGATCTGATTGAAACATCCCATGCCCTCAATACATCCAACTCCAATGTAGTCATTGAATTTAAGCAGAGAAGAGAGCTGCACATGATAGTCAGACACTGATTAAGGTAAGCATAGACTTTGTGCTCCCCTGTCCAGACAGGAGAGCCATTGATTGAGATGGCGCACATAGATTAGTAGACTACATTAATCAGTCAAAATATCTCCACAAGGAGCCAAAATATATTTCAAAGTTTTCTGCGGTTGACTTTAAAATTCAAATTTTTTTTTCATAATGAAGTTTCCTAATGTGCTTCATATTGTCCATGTTGATGTTGCGTAAGAAAATTAACAAGCATCAAATGTGAATCCACTTGCTTAGATATCATCTGAATTTTATACCAGAACAGTGCTATTTTAGTATTGCTTTTCTGGAAAACATAATAGGATTTAAATGGGTATTATTAGAGCTGAAACTATTGCTAGTGCTTTAAATTCTTCCATGTTTTTCCTATTCTTCTTCAGCTTGCTTCTGTCACAGCACCATTGTGCTGAAGTTTATGACATAACTCCTTCACAACCATTATCACAGGGACAAAACCTTGTCTCTCCTGGCCACATTTTTGAACTGGGTTTCTTCAGTCCTAATAACTCGGCTAATAAGTATGTGGGGATATGGCACAAGGATATATTTCCTCGTAAAGTTGTATGGGTGGCCAACAGAGAAAATCCTATTGCAGCTTCAGACACCTTGGCTAGTTTGACAATTAGCAGCAGTGGGAATTTGGAGCTTGTAGATGGCAAACAGAATTCTGTTTGGTCAACCAATATTTCAGTGCCATCTAATACTTCAGCTGCAGTTCTTTCAGACACTGGAAACTTTGTTGTCAAAGATGATGGTATAGCAGCTGCTGATCCATTGTGGCAGAGTTTTGATCATCCTAGTGATACAATTCTACCAGGCATGGTGGTTGGATTTGATACTAAATCTGGGAAGAAGAATTTATTGACTGCATGGAAAAGTGAGAGTGATCCATCAGCTGGGATATTCTCTGCTGGACTTGGACCCCAGACTCCATCACAAGTGTTCATTTGGATTAATGAATCAACTCCCTACTGGAAATCTGGGCCATGGGATAAATCGAAGTTCATTGGTGTACCAGAAATGGATGATCGATATCTAAGTGGATTTACTCTAGTTGAGGACCTGCAGCAGGGAACAAAGTATTTTTCTTATAAGTTATTTGACGGTACTCTCTCATATCTAGACCTCTCTTATGAAGGAGTACTTACGTTTATGGTTTCAGACAATGGCAGCAACTGGTTTCGTAACTGGGAGGCACCAAGGAATCCATGTGAAATTTATGGAACATGTGGACTTTTTGGGGTTTGCAAAGCTTCCAAATCTCCAACTCCAACTTGCAAGTGTTTGAAAGGTTTTGCACCCAAGTCACATGAGGAGTGGAGCAAGGGAAACAGGACAGGAGGGTGTGTGAGGCAAACCAAATTGTTTTGTAACACCAGTAATTCAGTTGTTTCAAGTGGAAAAGAAGACGGGTTTCGGCAGGTGGAAAGGTTAAACGTGCCAGATTTTCATGAGTATATTGCAGATATGGATGTTGATGAGTGCAAGATAGAATGCCTGAAGAATTGTTCTTGTCTGGCTTATGCATATGTTACTAATATAGGGTGTTTGGTCTGGTCCAAAGACCTTATTGATATACAAGACTTTGCCTCTGGCGGATCAGAGCTTTTTATTCGCCTAGCTCATGGAGAATTAGGTATATGATAATATTGCTTGCACAACTCTAATTACAATATCTTTTCTTTAGTCTAATACTTTATGTATTCAAATTCATTTCAGGTGAAGGAAAGCCAATAAAGTTAATTGTTAGCCTCACAGCCATTTGCTTTATCGTTATCTTGGGTGCCATAGTCTTCTGTGTGCACAGGTTGCGAGCGAAACAAAGGGGTAAGAGAACGATAGAGGGATATCAGCTGATGCATTACTACTTGATCTCTCCCTTCCTCTCTCTAAAATATATTACCAAATTAGCATAGCTTCTATGGATAACTTCATAAGTGCATATTTTACTTGTTGATATCCAAAACTTGATAGCCTTTCTATGATGAAGTAGGCTAATGGTCTGACTTCTTTGTTTTTTGGCTCTGACTCGGTATTTGATTGCTATCTTTGCCAAATCAGGAAAAATCAAAGTCAAAACAAAGTTCTTTCAGTTCTCTGATGTGAATGAGAATTCAAGAGAGAATCTTCAAGAGTATATAAGAAAACATGATCCATCAGAGCTATTCATCTATGATTTTGACAGCATATTAATTGCAACGAACAATTTCAGCATCACAAACAAACTCGGGGAAGGAGGATTTGGCCCTGTTTACAAGGTGATTATTTATTTATTTTTCTATTTTTGAAGGAAAATATAGTATTGCAAAAGCTGCAAGATACAGACATGAATGTAATGATTAATTTGCAGGGTAAGCTACAAGAAGGGAAGGAAATAGCAGTTAAAAGACTATCAAGTAGCTCAGGGCAAGGCATACAAGAGTTCAAGAATGAGGTGCTGTTGATATCCAAACTCCAACATAAAAATCTTGTTAGGATCATGGGATGCTCCGTCCAAGAGGACGAGAAGTTACTGATTTATGAGTTCATGCCAAACAGAAGCTTGGATACTCTTCTATTCGGTTAGTTTCACTGGAGGTTTATGTTTGGCTGCAGTTTCTCTTTGTTACCTGTCTCCTTCTTTGTTAAACTAATATAACTGATAATCCCTTAGTTCTTTGTACTATGCTGTACTCAGGGGGGCTCATAAAGATTCTTTTAGAAACAAAAACAATCAAGCAAGACAGCCCTGCAGATATAATGCTCATAGTTATTAAATGAATTGCATAATATGTGAGTTCAGTTCACTATAAAGTCGAAGAGACAATGTTGAACCAGACCTGGAAATGAATTTCAATTTAATTACATTTACACCCCTGCTTCACTATTGTTCATATAAGTATGTCACTATTTTCTAGCAATTAAAGGCTGAAAATATTGGTTACATTTCGAATGTTTTCATTGATTAGATCCAGTGCGGCGACCTGAGCTTGATTGGGGCAGACGCTTCAATATTATTCAGGGTGTTGCTAGAGGGCTTCTGTATCTCCACCATGATTCTTGTTTGAAGGTAATACATAGAGATTTGAAGGTCAGTAACATTCTCTTGGATGAGGACATGAACCCAAAAATTTCAGATTTTGGATTGGCACGTATCGTTCAAGGGACACAGAATCTAACAAATACTCAGAAGGTTGTGGGAACACTGTAAGCATCATTCCTTTTCCTATTCTTGGAAGAACAACACAGCTTAACTTTCAATGTTAGTGAATTTATATGGAAGATTAGTTGCATGGCATTTAGATATATAATTTTTGGTTGCATTCTTAAGATCAGAAACCAAGAAAGCAATTTTGCCAGTTAAATACTAATGAATTGATTGTGCAGGGGCTACATGTCTCCAGAGTATGCCATGGGAGGGATATTTTCTGAAAAATCTGATGTATATAGCTTTGGGGTCTTGCTATTGGAGATTATTGGTGGCATGAAGAATACCAGCTTCAGTTACTGTGACCAACAGCTAGGCTTCCTAGCTTATGTAAGCTAACAATTACAGCTGAATGTGAAGTTGTGAGTTTATGAGCAGTCTCCTTCATATAGCCTAAAAGTCTTAACAATTCTACACAACCTATATGAATTTTGTCAGGCATGGCACTCATGGAATGAAGGCAGGGGATTGGAGTTGGTTGATAAAGTATTGGCTGATTCATCTTCCTCATCAGAAGTAATGAGATGTGTGCATATTGGACTTCTTTGCGTACAAGACAATGCTGCAGATAGGCCAATCATGCCAGATGTAGTTTTCATGCTAAGTAGTGAGACAGATCTTCCACAACCTAAACGGCCTATATTTACCTTCCAAAACTCAGTCTCTGATCCTCAGCCAAAGTATGACAATATATTCTCCACAAATGAGGCTACAATAACAATGATTGAAGGACGGTAAGGTAAGAAATAGAAAATTTTTACATCGAATGCAATGAGCATTCTGAAGTGTTCTTACACATATAGAAGGTTTTCTTTTCGGTGTACAAAACAACCCTTTTTTATTGGGACCGTAAATGAAGGTTTTCCCAAAAGCAGAGACTAGCCTGGTCCTTGATTGTGTACATTGTTACTCTTGGTAATCCTTGGTTGTAACTATTGTTTACTTCTCTACCAACGAGATTTTCCATGTTAAATCTTTCTCACAAATGGAAAGGCCACCAAATCAAAGATTCTAAGGAAATATGGAACTGAGAAAATTAATTATTGATTCAATATTGAATGAAGGTTGCCAAACTGAATTATTAATATTCTTATTGCCTCATTGGCACCAGCTTCCTCTGCCCGCTGCTTTCCAATCTGAATTGCATGGTTTGCTGCAGTTTGCATGTCAAAATCACATATACATGACAATATGAAATGTGTTAATCAGCTATGAAGTAAGTTCCTCAAAATCATTTTAGTCCTAACATCCCATACCCTAACATCCAAGCTGGTAATTGACTCGATGCAGAGAAGAGAGCTGTACATAATAATAGTCAGACCTGGATGGGCCCTACCATTGATATTTCCAGTGTGGAAGAGTCCAGGTGGCTGAGCCATTGATTGAGATGGGCCGTACTATGTGGTTCACATTGGTTAATGGCTCCGAGTTGGCCACGAGGAGCAACTAAATGAATCATATGTCCTGGACTACAAATAGTGAACAATGTGATTTAGTCAAACTTATCTGCGCATGACTTTGAAAGCATTGGTAGAATTTTCTTCATAAAAAATGGAAAAGTCAATTTTCTCATAGTGAAGATTAGATTACTATTATGCTTCACGTAGGGTGCATCTGAATTTTAGCCCAACATAGTATTTAATTGTCCCTGTTGGGTTTCTGTTAGCGCTTTAAGTTCCACCATGTTCATCCTATTCCTCTTCAGCTTGCTTCTGTCGCAGCATCATTGTGCTGAAGTTTATCACATATCTTCTTCACAACCATTAGCACAGGGACAAACCCTCGTCTCCCCTGGCCGCATTTTCGAATTGGGCTTCTTCAGTCCCAATAATAATTCTGATAATAACAAGTATGTGGGGATATGGCACAAGAACATACTTCCTCGAAAAGTTGTTTGGGTTGCTAACAGAGAAAAGCCTATTGCAGCTGCAGACACCTTGGCTAGTTTGGCAATAAGCAGCAATGGGAATCTGGAGCTTGTAGATGGCAAACAGAATTCTGTTTGGTCAACCAATATGTCAGTGCCATCTAATACTTCAGCTGCAATGCTTTTAGACAGTGGAAACTTTGTTTTCAAAGTCAGTATAGGAGCAGCTGATCAATTGTGGCAGAGCTTTGATTATCCAAGTGACACACTTCTACCAAGCATGCTGCTGGGATTCGATAACAAATCGGGAAAGAGGAATGTCTTGACTGCCTGGAAAAGTGAGAGTGATCCATCAACTGGGATGTTCTTGATTGGACTTACACCACAGGTGCCATCACAGGCTGTAATTTGGATTAATGGATCAACTCCCTACTGGAGAACTGGGCCATGGGATAAATCAAAGTTCATCGGGGTACCGGTGATGGATGATGAATATCAAAGTGGATATTACCTTGATGATAATGTGCAGCAAGGAACAAACTATTTTCATTATAACATCCTTGACAAAACTGTGGCATATATGCACATCACTTCAGAAGGTATACTGAAGCTTATGGATTCCGTAAATGGAGAGAACTGGAATCTTCACTGGGCAGCACAAAAGAATTCATGTGACAAATACGGAGTATGTGGACCTTTTGGGGTTTGTACAGCTTCTGAGTCTCCAACTCCAATCTGCAAGTGTTTGAAAGGGTTTGTACCTAAGTCACATGAGGAATGGAGCAAAGGAAACAGGACAGCAGGGTGTATGAGGAAAACCAAATTGTTTTGTGAGAGTAACACTAGCAAGCCAGTTACTTTGAGAGGAAAAGGAGATGGGTTTTTGAAGATGGTACGGTTGAAAGTACCAGATTTTCACGAATATATCACGTCTTCGGATGCTGTAGAGTGCAAGATAAAATGCCTAAATAATTGTTCTTGCTTGGCTTATGCATATGTTGATAATATAGGGTGTTTGGCCTGGTCCAAAGACCTTATTGATATACAGGAGTTTTCGTCTGGCGGAGTAGATCTTTTTATTCTCCTAGACCGTGCAGATATAGGTAAATGATGATAATATTGCTTGCACTGCTTCAAGTAGAAATATCTTTTCTTTTCTGTCTCACACTGTTTGCATTACAACTTCATTTTTTCAGATGAAGGAAATCGAACGAAGTTAATTGCCAGCCTCACAGCTATTGGTTTTATTAGTATCTTGGGTGCAATAGTGTTTGGTTTGCACAGGTTGCGAGCTCACCAAAAGGGTAAGAGAGAGCGGGGGATGCAATTCATTTGTGTAAGCTAACAAAGAAATTTTATGGTTTGATCTGACTCAGTATTTGATTGTTATATTTGCCAAATCAGGAAAAATCAAAGTAACAACAAAGTTCTTTAAAGTGACTGATACTACTGAGACTTCAAGAGACACTCTTCAAGAATATATTAGAAACCAAGATCCATCAGAGCTATTCATCTACAATTTTGATAGCATATTAATCGCTACAAACAATTTCAGCATCTCAAACAAACTCGGGGAAGGAGGATTTGGTCCAGTTTACAAGGTTATTATTTATTTCTTTTATCTCTTTTTAAAGGAAAATATAGTATCACAACATCTATACAATTCTACACAACTACAAGATAAGGACATGAATACCTTGATTAATTTGTAGGGTATGCTACAAGAAGGGAAGGAAATAGCAGTAAAAAGACTATCTAGTAGCTCAGGGCAAGGCATAGAAGAGTTCAAAAATGAGACGTTGTTGATCTCTAAGCTCCAACATAAAAATCTTGTTAGGATCATGGGCTGCTGTGTCGAAGAAGATGAGAAGTTACTGATTTATGAGTTCATGCCAAACAGAAGCTTAGACACTCATCTATTTGGTTAGTTTCACTGGACTTTATCTTTGTAATTTGCCTACTAACTAAAGCCACAAATGAATTCACATGAACTAAATGTTCGGGCACAAAGAATCAAAATTATTTTTGATTGATACAAAGAATCACTGATATATTTGCAACACAAACAGTCAAGCAAGACATCCTGTAGATTTAATGCTCGTAAATGTAAACTGAATTGTATACCACATGAGTACATTTCAGTTCTTTATAAAGTATAAGAGACTATGTTGAACTAGACCTGAAATCAATTTTGAATCTGATTACACCCCTGTTTCACTATTGTTCATATAAATGCGTCAGTATTTTCTATGGCAATTTAAGGTTAAAAATGTAGTGAGAGTCAACGTTTTCATTGTACAATGCATGGGATATATGAATGAAACTATTGGTTATATTTTGAGTGTTTGCACTGATTAGATCCAGCGCGGAGACCTGAGCTTGATTGGGGCAAACGCTTCAATATTATTCAGGGTGTTGCTAGAGGGCTTCTTTATCTCCACCATGACTCCTATTTGAAGGTAATACATAGAGATTTGAAGGTCAGTAACATTCTCCTGGATGAGAACATGAACCCAAAAATTTCAGATTTTGGATTGGCACGTATCGTTCAAGGGACACAGTATCTAACAAATACTCAGAAGGTTGTGGGAACACTGTAAGAATCATTCCCTTTCCTATTCTTGGAAGAACATCAAAACTTAATTTTCAATGTTCCGCATATGGCCATAATGCCATTCATATCGATATATTAGTGAATTTATATGGAAGCAGCAGAGATAACATGTAGGAAGTCCAGCTGTACCATTCATTTTATTTAGAGCCCTGCAATCTTAACTGAAATATTAGTTGCATGCCATTAGGAGATAAATTTTGTGGCCCTTTTCTTAAGACCAGAAACAAAGAAGAAATATTTCCTAAACCCTATACTACTGAATTGCCTTTGCAGTGGCTATATGTCTCCAGAGTATGCCATGGGCGGGATATTTTCTGAAAAGTCTGATGTCTATAGCTTGGGGGTCTTGATATTGGAGATTATTAGCGGCAGGAAGAACACCAGCTTCTATTACTGTGAACAACATCTAGGTTTCCTAGCTTATGTAAGTTCCCACTCGAAATCTTATAAATTGTTAAACAATCTATTTGAAGCTAAATACATATATATGAAATTTTGTCAGGCATGGCACTCATGGAATGAAGGCAGGGGATTGGAGTTGGTTGATGAAATATTGGCAGATTCATATTCCTCATCAGAAGTGATGAGATGTATGCACATTGGGCTTCTTTGTATACAAGACAATGCTGCAGATAGGCCAACCATGCCAGATGTAGTTTTCATGCTAAGTAGCGAGACAGATCCTCGACAACCAAAGGAGCCAATATTTACCTTCCAAAACTCAGTCTCTGGTCCTCAACCACAGTCCGAAATTATTTTCTCAGCAAATGAAGCTACCATGTCAATGATCCAAGGACGATAAGCAATATCAAATTTTTGCATCTAGTGACCTTTGGCCATTCTGTATTCTGTATAGAAGTTTTCCGTTTGGTTTAGAAAACAACCCCTGTTTTGTTTTTCTATGTTTTCTTGGGAATTGGTATAGTGAATGAAGGTTTTCCCTTCATGTATACTTTGTTTCTCCTTCGCCAAGAAACTGATTATTCCATTTAATATTCAAGGTCCATTTAATTAGATTTGAAAAATTGAAAAATTTATTCATATTGATATTGAATCAGATTGATTTCTATAAAAAAAGAACCTACAAACAAACACCCATTTGGATTGTTGTATGTTTAATATACAATGAGCTATGTATCTGACAAAAAAAAGCTTTCTGAATGTTCGAAGACCCCTGCTTGCCTCCTCCTGAGCACTCTAATCTCAAAAAGAGAGGCAAATATGCGAACCCATTTAACTCAGACTGGCTCGAGACAGGGACCAAGGACGACAGAGATTGACCCTCTGTAACTTGTTAATACGGCTCGGTGGAAAAGTGGCGACAAAGATTTGACTTTCTTTGGCTGCTGTAAATTTGAGGTTCGTAGCAACTTCCCACGAATTGTTTGATTTTCCGAAAATATTTCGTTTTTCTTTCTTTTGTGATTTCTTTATAGATACCCAAATTTATATATTTATAGCATTATCAAATGTACAAGTAGCTTTCTAGATTATTTATAACTGGTCAATTTGACTTTCTTTGGTCATATTATCAAATTTATAGATTATTTTTTCTTTTTGCTGGTCAATCGCCCAAGGATTAATAGTTAGGCAGGCCCCAACATGATTTTGCAAGCATTGGTGGAATTTTCAATGAAGTTTCTGATGTTATATCTTTCACAAATGGTCCTTGTGAAATTTTTTTGATTTTTTAATTTAAAATTCATAAAATTTTGGTTTTCTTTTTTAAATTTTATGAATTTTGGTTTTTGATGACTGTCATACTCAATAGCATGCCTCATTGGCACCACCATCCTTCTCCACTTTCTAATCACACATGCATGATAAGTGGAAGAACCTACTAGTTATGCCACAACCATTTTGCAGATTCCCTTACAATTTTTTTTTTTCTAACAATTTTGATCCATGCAGATGCTTGTTTCACCTATTAAAAGTAAATTTGAAGACAGTAAAATTCAACCTTTAAAGAATGACCACAGAAAGAAAAGCACTTCCATTCTCAGAATATGTATCTTGTACCTTGCTCTGTTAAACATTTATGAAGTAGGCACCTCAAGAATCAAATCTGTTATACATTGATCTGATTGAAACATCCCATGCCCTCAATACATCCAACTCCAATGTAGTCATTGAATTTAAGCAGAGAAGAGAGCTGCACATAATAGTCAGACACTGATTAAGGTATGCATAGACTTTGTGCTCCCCTGTCCAGATAGGAGAGCCATTGATTGAGATGGGCCATAACATGGGGTTCACATTGATCAATGGCTCCCTATGCACACATAGATTAGTAGACTACATTCACAGCCAAAATATATTTCAAAGTTTTCTGCGGTTGACTTTAAAATTCAAATTTTTTTTTTTCATAATGAAGTTTCCTAATGTGCTTCATATCGTCCATGTTGATGTTGCGTAAGAAAATTAACAAGCATCAAATGTGAATCCACTTGCTTAGATATCATCTGAATTTTATACCAGAACAGTGCTATTTTAGTATTGCTTTTCTGGAAAACATAATAGGATTTAAATGGGTATTATTAGAGCTGAAACTATTGCTAGTGCTTTAAATTCTTCCATGTTTTTCCTATTCTTCTTCAGCTTGCTTCTGTCACAGCACCATTGTGCTGAAGTTTATGACATAACTCCTTCACAACCATTATCACAGGGACAAAACCTTGTCTCTCCTGGCCACATTTTTGAACTGGGTTTCTTCAGTCCTAATAACTCGGCTAATAAGTATGTGGGGATATGGCACAAGGATATATTTCCTCGTAAAGTTGTATGGGTGGCCAACAGAGAAAATCCTATTGCAGCTTCAGACACCTTGGCTAGTTTGACAATTAGCAGCAGTGGGAATTTGGAGCTTGTAGATGGCAAACAGAATTCTGTTTGGTCAACCAATATTTCAGTGCCATCTAATACTTCAGCTGCAGTTCTTTCAGACACTGGAAACTTTGTTGTCAAAGATGATGGTATAGCAGCTGCTGATCCATTGTGGCAGAGTTTTGATCATCCTAGTGATACAATTCTACCAGGCATGGTGCTTGGATTTGATACTAAATCTGGGAAGAAGAATTTATTGACTGCATGGAAAAGTGAGAGTGATCCATCAGCTGGGATATTCTCTGCTGGACTTGGACCCCAGACTCCATCACAAGTGTTCATTTGGATTAATGAATCAACTCCCTACTGGAAATCTGGGCCATGGGATAAATCGAAGTTCATTGGTGTACCAGAAATGAATGATCGATATCTAAGTGGATTTACTCTAGTTGAGGACGTGCAGCAGGGAACAAAGTATTTTTCTTATAAGTTAATTCAGAGTACTCTCTCATATCTAGATCTCTCTTATGAAGGAGTACTTACGTTAATGGTTTCAGACAATGGCAGCAACTGGTTTCGTGACTGGGAGGCACCAAGGAATCCATGTGACATTTATGGAACATGTGGACTTTTTGGGGTTTGCAAAGCTTCCAAATCTCCAACTCCAACTTGCAAGTGTTTGAAAGGTTTTGCACCCAAGTCACATGAGGAATGGAGCAAAGGAAACAGGACAGGAGGGTGTGTGAGGCAAACCAAATTGTTTTGTGAGAGTAACACCAGTAATTCAGTTGTTTCAAGTGGAAAAGAAGACGGGTTTCGGCAGGTGAAAAGGTTAAACGTGCCAGATTTTCATGAGTATATTGCAAATATGGATGTTGATGAGTGCAAGATAGAATGCCTAAAGAATTGTTCTTGCCTGGCATATGCATATGTCACTAATATAGGGTGTTTGGTCTGGTCCAAAGACCTTACTGATATACAAGACTTTGCCTCTGGAGGATCAGAGCTTTTTATTCGCCTAGCTCACGGAGAATTAGGTATATGATAATATTGCTTGCACAACTCTAATCATCAATATCTTTTCTTTAGTCTAATACTTTATGTTTTCAAATTCATTTCAGGTGAAGGAAAGCCAATAAAGTTAATTGTCAGCCTCACAGTCATTTGCTTTATCGTTATCTTGGGTGCCATAGTTTTCTGTGTGCACAGGTTGCGAGTGAAACAAAGGGGTAAGAGAACGATATAGAGGGATATCAGCTGATGCATTACTACTTGATCTCTCCCTTCCTCTCTCTAAAATATATTATCAAATTAGCATAGCTTCTATGGATAACTTCATAAGTGCATATTTTACTTGTTGATATCCAAAACTTGATAGCCTTTCTATAATGAAGTAGGTAGGCTAATTGGTCTGACTTTTTTGTTTTCTTGCTCTGACTCGGTATTTGATTGCTATCTTTGCCAAATCAGGAAAAATCAAAGTTAAAACAAAGTTCTTTCAATTCTCTGATGTGAATGAGAATTCAAGAGAGAATCTTCAAGAGTACATAAGAAAACATGATCCATCGGAGCTATTCATCTATGATTTTGACAGCATATTAATTGCAACGAACAATTTCAGCATCACAAACAAACTCGGGGAAGGAGGATTTGGCCCTGTTTACAAGGTGATTATTTATTTATTTTTCTATTTTTGAAGGAAAATATAGTATTGCAAAAGCTGCAAGATACAGACATGAATGTAATGATTAATTTGCAGGGTAAGCTACAAGAAGGGAAGGAAATTGCAGTTAAAAGACTATCAAGTAGCTCAGGGCAAGGCATACAAGAGTTCAAGAATGAGGTGCTGTTGATATCCAAACTCCAACATAAAAATCTTGTTAGGATCATGGGATGCTCCATCCAAGAGGACGAGAAGTTACTGATTTATGAGTTCATGCCAAACAGAAGCTTGGATACTCTTCTATTCGGTTAGTTTCACTGGAGGTTTATGTTTGGCTGCAGTTTCTCTTTGTTACCTGTCTCCTTCTTTGTTAAACTAATATAACTGATAATCCCTTAGTTCTTTGTACTATGCTGTACTCAGGGGGGCTCATAAAGATTCTTTTAGAAACAAAAACAATCAAGCAAGACAGCCCTGCAGATATAATGCTCATAGTTATTAAATGAATTGCATATTATGTGAGTTCAGTTCACTATAAAGTCGAAGAGACAATGTTGAACTAGACCTGGAAATGAATTTCAATTTAATTACATTTACACCCCTGTTTCACTATTGTTCATACAACTATGTCACTATTTTCCAGCAATTAAAGGCTGAAAATATTGGTTACATTTCGAATGTTTTCATTGATTAGATCCAGTGCGGCGACCTGAGCTTGATTGGGGCAGACGCTTCAATATTATTCAGGGTGTTGCTAGAGGGCTTCTTTATCTCCACCATGACTCCTATTTGAAGGTAATACATAGAGATTTGAAGGTCAGTAACATTCTCCTGGATGAGGACATGAACCCAAAAATTTCAGATTTTGGATTGGCACGTATCATTCAAGGGACACAGAATCTAACAAATACTCAGAAGGTTGTGGGAACACGGTAAGCATCATTCCCTTTCCTATTCTTGGAAGAACATCAAAACTTAATTTTCAATGTTCAGCATACGGCCATAATGCCATTCATATCGATATATTAGTGAATTTACATGGAAGCAGCAGAGATAACATGTAGGAAGTCCAGCTGTACCATTCATTTTATTTAGAGCCCTGCAATCTTAACTGAAATATTAGTTGCATGCCATTAGGAGATAAATTTTGTGGCCCTTTTCTTAAGACCAGAATCAAAGAAGAAATATTGTTAGTTAAAATACTACTGAATTGCCTTTGCAGTGGCTATATGTCTCCAGAGTATGCCATGGGCGGGATATTTTCTGAAAAGTCTGATGTCTATAGCTTCGGGGTCTTGATATTGGAGATTATTAGCGGCAGGAAGAACACCAGCTTCTATTACTATGAACAACATCTAGGTTTCCTAACTTATGTAAGTTCACACTCGAAATCTTATAAATTGTTAAACAATGTATTTGAAGCTAAATGCATATATATGAAATTTTGTCAGGCATGGCACTCATGGAATGAAGGCAGGGGATTGGAGTTGGTTGATGAAATATTGGCAGATTCATATTCCTCATCAGAAGTGATGAGATGTATGCACATTGGGCTTCTTTGTATACAAGACAATGCTGCAGATAGGCCAACCATGCCAGATGTAGTTTTCATGCTAAGTAGCGAGACAGATCGTCGACAACCAAAGGAGCCAATATTTACCTTCCAAAACCCAGTCTCTGGTCCTCAACCACAGTCTCAAATTATTTTCTCAGCAAATGAAGCTACCACGTCAATGATCCAAGGACGATAAGCAATATCAAATTTTTGCATCTAGTGACCTTTGGCCATTCTGTATTCTGTATAGAAGTTTTCCGTTTGGTTTAGAAAACAACCCCTGTTTTGTTTTTCTATTTTTCTTGGGAATTGGTGAATGAAGGTTTTCCCTTCATGTATACATTGTTTCTCCTTCGCCAAGAAACTGATTATTCCATTTAATATTCAAGGTCCATTTAATTAGATTTGAAAATTTGAAAATTTGAAAATTTTATTCATATTGATATTGAATCAGATTGATTTCTGTAAGGCAGGCCCCAACATCATTTTGTAAGCATTGGTGGAATTTTCAATGAAGTTTCTGATGTTATATATGTTAATATATATATATATATATGCTTAATATCGCAAAACGTCTTTAAGGTTTATGAAACTATCAAATTGCATCAATAATGTTTTTTTTTTTTTTTGTGTCATTTGTGGTTCTTAAGGTTAGTATGTGTGCTCACAAATGGTCCATGCCGTTAGGTTCCATAAAAAATTCCGCTAGTTTGCTGACGTGGCATATACATATCACAAAACATCCTTGAGGTTCATGCACCTTTTACAAATGGTCATTGCGAAATTTTTTGATTTTTTAATTTAAAATTCATAAAATTTTGATTTTCCTTTTTAAAGGGTGTCTCCATATAGGGCTTCAGCCTGTGTCCATTCACCTTGAATGCGTTTCCCTTAGCCTCATTAATTATTTCAACTGCCCCATGAGAAAAAACTTGAGTCACCAGGTAGGGTCCAGTCCAGCGAGATTTTAGTTTCCCTGGAAACAACTTGATCCTTGAATTGAGTAACAGAACCTTTTGTCTTGGCTGAAATTCCTTTCGTAAAATTTGACTGTCATGAAATGCCTTAGTTCTTTCCTTGTAGATGCGAGAACTGTCATAAGCACCTTGACGAATTTCCTCTAAGCTCATTTAACTGCAATTTTTGCTTTTTCCCAGCAAACAGTTTATCAGATTGACCTGTATTTGAACTGGCATAAAAACTGTCTTGAACCATACTGTCTACCACGTTAATGCGCATACATTCTTGCTGTTCAGCAGGACGTTTCGCTACCTCAAACAAATTAATCACCACAGATTGATCCTGCACCCGTAAAGTCAATGTTCCAGCTTCCACATCAATTAAAGTCCTAGCTGTTGCCATAAACGGTCTCCCCAAAATAATAGGTGTTTGAAGGTCTTCGTCCATGTCTAGAACCACAAAATCTGCCGGTAGATAAAGATCATCAACCTTAATAATTAGATCTTCAATAATACCTCTTGGATAAGTAATTGACCGGTCAACCAGTTGAAGTATAATCGATGTAGGCTTTAAATCTCCTTGCCCCAATTGCTGAAAAACAGAAAAAGGCGTCAAATTAATACTTGCACCCAAATCAATTAAAACACTTTTAAAATTAGAATTTCGAATAGTGCAAGAAATATTAAAACTCCCTAGATCTTTTTTCTTATGTCGCAGTTTGTGTAGCAAAACTGCGCTGCACTGTTCTGTCAAAACAACTTTGTCCAAATCTGAAAGCTTCTTTTTGCTGCTGCAAACTTCCTTAAAAAATTTGGCATATGATGGAATTTTCTTGATTGCATCCAACAATGGAATGTTGATTTGAACCTTGGATAATGTCTGCATAAAGTCTTTGAGTTGTTGGTCCTTCGCTTTAGGCTTCAAACGTTCAGGATAGGGTAATGGAGGGTCATAGACACGCTGTAAAACCTGTTTAGGGACAGTTTCAGGATCTGCCAGATTATGTTTTTCTGCAGTTTTGGCAGGTTCTGTTGCTGCAAAATTTTCTGCATTATCCTCCTCTGCTAGCTGCTCCTTTTCAATGCTATTTTCCCGATTGTCATAGCTTTTCCCACATCGTAAAGTCCGAACAACGTTTCAATCTTCATGTCCTTTTGGATTAGGCACTGTTTGACTAGGAAATTTGCCCTTTTCTCTGTCTGAAATATGTGCAGCTAGCTGTCCAAATTGTTGCTCCAAACTTTTAATTGATGCTTCAACATTTTGAAATCTTTGATTGTTGCCCTCGATGAATGATTGAGTTGTTGCTGCCAGTTTAGTAAGTTGTTCATCCAAAGATGGTTTGGAGGGAACAAAATGTGTTTGTGCGTGCTGGAATGGTTTTACATTATTTTGATTGTCACCCCATTTGAAATTAGGGTGATCCCTCAATCCAGGATTGTAATGAGTTGCATATGCATCATTCCTAGGCCTTTGATAGCTATTTATCATATTGACATGTTGCTCAACAAGCTCCGGGTAGGATTCTCTATGCGGACAACCCATTATGTTGTGTGTAGCCATGCTGCAGATAGTGCAAACTGTTGCAGGTGGCTATTGTGTAGAACTTGCTATCTGTTGTAAAATAATGTCAAACTTTGCATCAATTTTCTTTTCCATTTGTGCCATTTGTGCAGACATGTTAGGAGATCGTGCTGATAACTCAAAAATTCCCCTTTTCTGTGAATGTTCTGTTGCCCATTGTTGAGATTCTGTAGCCATCATATCAAATAATTCAAATGCTTCTCTTGCAGATTTATTTGACAACGATCCTCCAGCTGATGCATTCTCATGGCTTTTAGATGTAAGATTAAGCCCATCAAAGAAAATATTCATTTGTGTATTTGCATCAATATTAACATGTGGACACTTTATGTACATCTCTGTATAACTCTCCCATGCTTCATGAAACTCTTCATTAGGCTTCTGTGTGAATGTGAAAATCTCCCTCTTGTAATTCAATGTCTTGGATGCTGGATAATATTTGTTCATGAATTTTGTGTGTAACTGCTGCCAAGTAGTAATGCTATTAGTTGGTAGAATGAATAACCAAGTTTCTACCTTATCCTTCAAAGTGAAAGGGAAAAGACGTAACTTGATAGCTTTAGCAGAAAAACCCCTAATCAAAATATTCTTGCAACCCATAATAAATTTTGCAATATGTATGTTCGCATCTTCATTAGGCAACCCCCGAAAAGTAGGTAGAATTTCAAGCATATGGTGCTTGATCTCGAACGAATCACCCTCCCCTTGTTCAGGATACACAATGCAATTGGGGACATCAGTGGCACGGGCTGCCAAAGACTTCCTGAGTGGTATGCCTGCTGTAGGTAATTCTAATGCCATGTTACCCTCGTCTGCGAACAACTTATGCAGAAAAGTGCCCTGCAGTGAACAGTCCTAGGCCAAATTAACTTCTCGCCACTGTTTGCGCAGAGTGCGCTCTGGTTTTGGATCAAACCATGCAATTTGTGCAATTCTTGATCTGGTCTGCAGAATTTGAAACAGAAACGAAACAGATCAAATTTTTTTTTTTGGACGAAAATTAAAAATAATAAATAAATCAGAAAAAGTTTAAACAAAAATTATCTAAAATAGTCATCGGCAACGGCGCCAATTTCTTGGTAGGATTTTTAGAACCTACGCAATAGGGTAAAAATCACTGAAAATACTTGCAAGAATACAAGGTAATTGTAGTATAAGTGCTCATGCAAGGTCGTTGTCCCCAAAGATTGTTTGACTAATTTGTAATTAAACTAACTCTTAATTAATAATTAAAATATATTTCATCAAAGATTTGAGGTTTATGATTTTGAAAAGATTAAATTAACAGTAAAAGAAATCTAAAAGTTGGGAAATAATAACAGCAAAGAAGAAAAACTTTTTCTTTTTAAAGACTACCAATTTAGAGAAAACTAGGGTTTAGCCATCACCGTCGCAATCCTATGCAATTCTATCAATTACTTATGAATTTCCACATGTATGCTTTGAAGGTTAGGTTTTTCTAATGCATATTTTCCTTGTGATGTTCAAGCAAAAACATATATCTAACATGCAATCCGTCTGTGATGTTCAGATCAAATATAACCATACAAGACTCATTAAGCTTTGTGAAAACCCTTTGAAAAACCATGCAACCCTTAAGAGCGTGATGTTCACCTTAAGTGAACTTACAACTACTAATCACAAGAAGCCATCATCAATTTCAGGGTGATGTTCCAACAGAAATTGCATCAAATTACTTGTCTACATATCCTAATGGTGATCAGTCATTAAAATAGATAGATAGTTTTAAACACAGTGATTAATAATTCAAAGCAAACATGCATCCATTCATAAGAAAATTAATAAAATTACATATTCATGCTAAGGCTTACGGCCTTGCCCTAGCAAAAGAAATTAGTTACGCATATTCATAAGTGAAATCCAAGAAAATATCATTCGGAAGAATAAGAATGAAAACACCTGAAAGTCGCAAAACCCAAAACCCTAGAAATTGCTCTCCACAATGTCACGTTCAAAAGTCAAAAAGAAGTTCCTCAAAATTGCTGTGAGAAGGAGCTTAAATACTTCCTAAAACCTAGCTACCCAATTCCCACAAGGAAACTAAGTTAAAATAAAATAATACTAGGAGATAAAGTCCAAATTGGATTAGGAGAATCTGCCCACAATCTGATCAGCCACGTTTTGGCCTCAAATCTCCTCCAAATCTGCCCAAGATAGCTTGTTTTAAAGATAAAAATATTCTGAACACTTCTCCAGAAGGCCATGAACCCATCTGAGGTCATCTTGGGCTCCAAAAACGCGATAAAAGCCCAAAACGTAACTATTCGAGCAACGCGCACTGCTCCTTTATTTTATTTCTAGAAAATAATCGCTTAGTAGAAAAATCTGAAATTTTGATACGATCAAGCTAAGTGGCTCACGAACGTCCTCCAACTGGAATTACTCCAAAATTTGTCCATTTGATTGTGTTTTGCGTCAGAGGAAGTCTAAAGTCCTATATTGGAAATATAATTCAAAGTATCAAAATTCTTCTAAAATATTAACCAAAATGTACTAAGAATGGGGTTAAATATATAATATAAAATATACCCATCACATGACCATGTCAAAGATTGGCTTCTGTAACTTGTTAATACGGTTCGGTGTCAAAAATGGCGACAAAGCTCTGACTTTGTTTGGCTGCTGTGAATTTGAGGTTTGTAGCAACTTCACACCAACTGTTTGTTTTCCCGACGTTTTTCTTTCTTTTGTGATTTCTTTATAGATACCCAAATTTATATATTTAGTCAATTTGAATTCGGGGTGAGGAAGATTATATTCATAGGTGGTCCTATAAGCAATTTTTTTTTTGTATTAAGTAGCTTTCTGCGCATGACTAGTTTTTCTTTTTGCTGGTCAATCGCCCAAGGATTAATAATTTAATAATAATGGGTACGTCAGTAAGGCAGGCCCCAACCAGACAGGAACACTAGCTAATTTGTTTGTGATGTTAATAGAGAGAGAGAGAGAGAGAGAGAGAGAGAGAGAGAGAGATTCATTAGCCCAAAACCACTAGCAATATTGTTTTGGTTGACAATTAGATACCCCGTATTGGGCAGGAAGATTAACGAGCTTGAAATGGGTAAGAGAACTGAAACTTTTCATGCTTTTAATCCCTCCATCTTCATCCTATTCTTTTTCAGCTTGTTTCTGTCACAGCATTATTGTGCAGAAGTTTATAACATAACTTCTTCACAACCATTAGCAGAGGGACAAACTCTTGTCTCCCCAGGCCACATTTTCGAATTGGGCTTCTTCAGTCCTAATAATTCTGCTAACAAGTATGTGGGGATATGGCACAAGACTATATTTCCCCGCAAAGTTGTTTGGGTGGCCAACAGAGAAAAGGCTCTTTCAGTTACAGACACATTGGCTAGTTTGACAATTAACAGCAATGGGAACCTGGAGATTGTAGATGGGAAACAGAGTTCTATTTGGTCAACCAATATTTCAGTGTCATCTAATGGTTCAACTGCACTTCTTTTAGACAGTGGAAACTTTGTTGTCCAAGATGATATAGGAGCTCAATTATGGAGGAGCTTTGATTATCCTGGTGACACACTTATACCAATGATGTTGCTGGGATTCGATAACAAATCTGGAAAGAGGGATGTCTTGACTGCCTGGAAAAGTGAGAGTGATGCATCAACCGGGTTGTTCTCAGTTGGATTGGCACCACAGATCCCAACACAAATGTTCATTTGGATTAATGGATCAACTCCCTACTGGAGAAGTGGGCCATGGGACAAAGCAAAGTTCCTCGGCATACCAGGAATGAATGATGAATATCTAAGTGGATTAAATCTAAATGATAATGTGCAGCAGGGAGCAAAGTATTTCTCTTTTTTCTTGAACAGAATTCTGGCATATATGGAAATCTCTTATAAAGGTACACTAAAGTTTATGTATTCCTTACATGGTGAGAACTGGAATCTTGACTGGGAGGCCCAAAAGAATCCATGTGACCATTATGGAATATGTGGACATTTTGGGGTTTGCAAAGCTTCCGAGTCTCCAATCTGCAAGTGTTTGAAAGGGTTTAAGCCCAAGTCACAAGAGGAATGGAGCAAAGGAAACAGAGCAGGGGGGTGTGTTAGGAAAACCAAATTGTTTTGTCGGAGTAACACAAGTCAGTCAGTTCCTTCAAGAGGAAAACAAGATGGGTTTTTGAAGATGCCAAGTGTAAACCTACCAGATTTTCATGAGTATATTTCCAATTTGGGTGCTGAAGAATGCAAGGACAAGTGCATAGGTAATTGTTCTTGCCTGGCTTATACACATATTAACAATATAGGGTGTTTGGTCTGGTCCAAAGACCTTATTGATATTCAAGAGTTTGCCTCTGGTGGAAATGATCTTTTTATTCGGCTAGCACATGCAGAATTAGGTAAGTGATAGTATTGCTTGAACAACTCTAATTAGCAGTATCTTTTCTTTTCTCTGTCACCTACTTTATGTGGCACAAATTCATTTTTCAGGTGAAAGAAAGCAAATAAAGTTAATGGTCAGCCTCATAGCTGTTTGTTTTATCAGTATCTTGGCTGGCATAGTGTTTAGCTTGCACAGATTGCGATCTAACCAAAAGAGTAAGAGAATGAGGTTGAGGGATACAATTAATGCATTAGCCCATGATCTCACCCTTCCTCTGTTTGAAGTATTAATCAAAACAGTATAAATGCATTACATTATAACAGCATATTTACTGCTTTTTTGTTTTTCTCTGACTTCGAGTTTGGTTACTATATTTGCAAACCAGGAAATGTCAAAGTAACACCTAAGGACTCTGAAATGGCTGATATGATTGAGACTTCAAGAGACGCTCTTCTTCATGAATATATAAGAAAACATGATCCATCAGAGCTAGTAATCTATGATTTTGATAGCATATTAATTGCTACGAGCGATTTCAGCATCACAAACAAACTCGGAGAAGGAGGATTCGGGCCTGTATATAGGGTGATTATTCTTTCCCTTTTTTCCTTTCGAAGGAATATATATAATGATACAGACATGAATGCAATGATTAATTTGTGGACCTTGTGTAGGGTAAGCTACAAGAAGGGAAGGAAATAGCAGTAAAAAGACTATCTAGTAGCTCAGTACAAGGCATAGAAGAGTTCAAGAATGAGATGCTGTTGATCTCCAAACTCCAGCATAAGAATCTTGTAAGGCTCATGGGTTGCTGCATTAAAGATGATGAGAAGCTACTAATTTATGAGTTCATGCCAAACAAAAGCTTGGATACTCTTTTGTTCAGTAAGTTTCACTGGTCCTTTATGTTTGGCTGCAATTTCTCATTGTCACCTATCCTTCTTCAATATCACTGGTAATCTATGAGCTTTTCCTAGAATGCCTAGCTCAGGGGAACTATTAACTGATATGCACAATCTTTGAGTACAGTTTAGCTCTTCAATATATCACACCTACCTGTTTAAGCGCCGCTTACTAGTGTTCTTACAACTGTGTCTCTATTTTATAGCAATTAAATTATTGTTTTCATTGTACTATGCACCAAATATATGAATGACACCATTGATTTCATTTCAAATGGGTGAATTGATTAGATCCAATGAGAAGAGCAGAGCTTGATTGGGCTAAACGCTTCAATATTATTCAAGGTGTTGCTAGAGGACTTCTTTATCTCCACTATGATTCATGTTTGAAGGTAATACATAGAGATTTGAAGGTAAGTAATATTCTGTTGGATGAGAAGATGAGGCCAAAAATTTCAGATTTTGGACTGGCACGTATCTTTGAAGGGACACAGAATCTAGCAAACACTCAGAAGGTTGTGGGAACTCTGTAAGAATCATTTCTTCCTTATTATCTGAATTGTTATTAACCAACTAAATTTCTAATTCTTTTTAGCATGTTATCAGGACTAATAATAAGTTAGTGGATAATGAATTTCCTGTACAGTGGTTATATGTCTCCGGAGTATGCCATGCGTGGGATATTTTCTGAAAAATCTGATATATATAGCTTTGGAGTCTTGCTATTGGAGATTGTTGGTGGCAGGAAAAATACCAGCTTCTATTACCATGACCAACAGCTAGGCTTCATAGATTATGTAAGTTCACACTCTAAACTCTTATAAATTGTTAAACAATCTATATGAAGCTAAATACAAGAGTCTAACAATTGTAGCCAACATATATGAAACTTTTTCAGGCATGGCACTCATGGAATGAAGGCAGGGGATTGGACTTGGTTGATGAAGTTTTGGCAGATTCATATTCCTCAACAGAAGTGATGAGATGTGTGCACATTGGGCTTCTTTGTGTACAGGACAATGCTGCAGATAGGCCAACCATGCCAGATGTAGTTTTCATGCTGAGTAGGGAGACAGATCGCCCACAACCTAAGCGGCCTATATTTACTTTCCAAAGCTCAGTCTCTGATCCTCAACCACATTTTGACAATATTTGCTCTGCAAATGAAGATACCATAACACTACTTCAAGGACGATAAGAAATTGCAAATTTTTGCATCTACTGACTTTTGGCCATTCGGAAGTTTTCCTTTTGGTATAGTGAACGAAGGTTTTCCTTTCATGGGATATTTTGCTAAAATGGGCCGAAAAAACATTATAAGACAGGTGTTAGTAGTATAACATCCCGATAATGTCCCTATTGTGGGGGCTGAAGACCGAATTAGTGCAGTCTTCGACAGGAAGTAAGTCGCCGACGAGCTAGGCCACATCCTCAAGCTATACACGCAAGCAGTCTTACTTGCATGTCGCCCAAGCCTTGGCGACATATATATTCCGAATGTCCCACATAACCATCTATGCATTGCATGGGGTCGCAACCCATGCGTACCGGCATCCGAATATCTTCCTTCCAACATTGGACAAGGCCGACCCAAAGCCAAGTCCATCGAGTATTGTCAAATGCCTCGCTAGCCGACGGCATAGCGAATGCCATACAATGACCTCACTCTTTCCGACAATGCGCAATACGAACGGCCCCGCGTGTTCGTACTGTCCTCGGGAATTCCATTCCCTCGGAGACACAGATTATCCTTCAACAATCTTATGCCCGCCCTCATGACAACCTCCAATGTCATAAGGATGCTCGCTTAGTGCCACAAGGGTGTAAGCACCAGGGGTGGTGGAGAGCATGACACCATGTCACCCCCTATATAGCATTCTATGCATTTAGCCTTCTGCCAGGAGGGAACATCACCTATGCACGAGGAGTCATAATTGGGCATAACTTCTTCATACGAACTCCGAATGGCAAACCGTCAGTTGCATAGCGTGTATCTCGTCATTACGAACATCTTTCGTGTTCTGAGTTTCTTCAGGTTCCTCCCGTAACCTTCCGAAATACCCAAAATACCCCTCACACGCACAACCCGGCCAACACCAACCATTCTAGCTCTTAAGTCCTTGCCCTTTCCACACTTGGACTACCTCTTAAGCACATTGATGTCTCAACGGAGTCACGGAAGCACCTGTTAATATGCGACCCGTGACATTCTCCCCCACTGATAGTGTCGACGTCCTCGTCGACGTGCCCCACTGCACTGCTGCACAACAACACCATATAGGAATATCCTCTTTTCCTCGCTCCAAGGACCACAGCACCACTGCCTTAACCCTTTTCAACTTCTCTTTCAAAGTTGTCTTCCTTTCCCTCTTCTTGGGCCGAGACCTCCGTCTCTTATCGCACTCAACCATCGCTAGTCAAGTACTTCCACATTTTCCACATTGAAGAGATGCACCCCCCCGGGTGTGACTCGTAAGCCAACCGTGTGTCCTCCACGGCACCTCTATTTCTTTGTGCTCCCGTACTGCCACTTCCTGGCATTCGAGGTTCTCCCCCTACTTGTCTCGTTGGCACACCCCCACCTCAAGGTGCCACCACAGCAAAGCCCCGCAACACTTAGGCCCTCTGCCATCGAGTGCGGACATACCCCATGTCCTCGGAACCCATGCCTTTAGTGAGACTTCCGGATCCACCTCTTTGGAACACTCTCTTCCAAATCTTAGTTAGCAACCTTATGTCGAACCTTGTGCCCCACCCTCTTTGTTCTCAACAAATGTAAGAGCAACCACTTAAGTGACTCCTTCATTAAAGCCTAGCCCGTCAGCGACTTACTCCCTCAATGGAGCCTAGCCCGTCAGCGACTTACTCTCTTCGAAGACTGCACCATTTCGGTCTTCAGCTCCTACCAGTTTTCCTCTGGAACAAGGTCCCGCACCTCATGTCCAACAATCGTCACCAACTCCCTTGCGCATATGCGCTCGCCACACCTCATGGCGTTTGTGGGTCTCCCCCACTTATCTCGTCGACGCACCCTCACGCCAACGTGCCTCTGAAGCTGAGCTCTACAACACTTTCGGCCTCCATACTTCACCAAGGTTCAATGTCATCCCTACTACGAGTACAACATACTTCCGTAGCATCCCCAAGGGAACAAGCACAACATCCTCCCCCAAGTTACTTCCTCTTTGGCCTTCCATCAAGTGCGGACTTAACACGTCCTTAGCCCCCATCTCACACGAAGGACTCCGGGATCAACCTTTGGAACACTCCCGCATTCCGAATATTAGCTAGCAACCTTGTGTCAAACATTGTACTCCACCCACACATTCTCCACAATTGCAAGAGCAACCATTTGAGTGACTCCTTCATTAAAGCTTAGTCCGTCAGCAACTTACTCCCTCAATGGAGCCTAGCTCGTCGGCGACTTACTTCCTGTCGAAGACTGCACTAATTCGGTCTTCAGCCCCCACAAATCTTCCTTGAACAAGGGTCTTGCACCATCTGTTCAACTTGTTACCAGCATATTTTAAAACAACCTTCAATGGTATGCCACGGTTCGAGTGCTAGTCAATCCTCAACACTCTCACCAAACTCGCGCTCCCATCCTCCCCACATCCTGAACTAAACAAGCAACATCACTTCGTCACAAGTCAGAACCCCTGCCTACCCGACTTCCGGGCGCTTGGTGCACGGATTAAAGAACTAGGCAACCGAGCAGCAAAACCAACCATCATCCCACATCTTAGAGTCATCCTGCTTGATGTCTTCTCCAAACTTCAAGGCAAACTTTTGGATACCTTCACCCTTCCATAGGATCCAGCACCAAGACGGGTTTCCATCAACCGTCACAACCTGATTCCAACAATCATCCTCAGTGACGTTGGGTTCTTCATCCAACTTTGCAAGTCCACTACCCATCACAGGCAATGACCTGCTACCTTGCTATCGCTTTCTCTCATCACCAATCTCTTCTGGTCGGCTCTGACCACTTGTCATGGGATCAGAGCTTTGAATCGATTGGCTCTGATACCACTTGTCATGGGATCAGAGCTTCACCGATTGTACCCACTTTGAAGCGATAGGCTCTGATACCACTTGTCACGGGATGAGCGGAGCGGCGCTGGCGCGGCGGCAGCGAAACACTAATTTCGCCGCTCGAAGCACACCCGTGCGGCCCAGGATCCAATCCCATCGAATCCCAGTCAGCCTTCTTCCTCTTCAGGACATTCCTGACTCTCACAACTCCGCGAGAGGTTCACCTTCAAGTGTTGTCCTCCACTGGACAACGAGTCACAATACCTTGTGACAACACAATCACTCCGCATCCGGCAACGAACCCTCGACGCCCATACATCAAGCGTTGCATAAGACACGTCAACTGCATCGACCACGTCGCATGCTTAACTCATGGCTCGCTCATGTCCAAGTCGAGACATAGCGATCCAACACACCTTCGGTTTACCCACACTTCTGTCGGTCATTCCTTTAGCGTCCACGATAGCCCACTTCCTCAAGCTATACACGCAAGCAATCTTACTTGCATGTCGCCCAAGCCTTGGCGACATATATATTCCGAATGTCCCACATAACCATCTATGCATTGCATGGGGTCGCAACCCATGCGTACCGGCATCCGAATATCTTCCTTCCAACATTGGACAAGGCCGACCCAAAGCCAAGTCCATCGAGTATTGTCAAATGCCTCGCTAGCCGACGGCATAGCGAATGCCATACAATGACCTCACTCTTTCCGACAATGCGCAATACGAACGGCCCCGCGTGTTCGTACTGTCCTCGGGAATTCCATTCCCTCGGAGACACAGATTATCCTTCAACAATCTTATGCCCGCCCTCATGACAACCTCCAATGTCATAAGGATGCTCGCTTAGTGCCACAAGGGTGTAAGCACCAGGGGTGGTGGAGAGCATGACACCATGTCACCCCCTATATAGCATTCTATGCATTTAGCCTTCTGCCAGGAGGGAACATCACCTATGCACGAGGAGTCATAATTGGGCATAACTTCTTCATACGAACTCCGAATGGCAAACCGTCAGTTGCATAGCGTGTATCTCGTCATTACGAACATCTTTCGTGTTCTGAGTTTCTTCAGGTTCCTCCCGTAACCTTCCGAAATACCCAAAATACCCCTCACACGCACAACCCGGCCAACACCAACCATTCTAGCTCTTAAGTCCTTGCCCTTTCCACACTTGGACTACCTCTTAAGCACATTGATGTCTCAACGGAGTCACGGAAGCACCTGTTAATATGCGACCCGTGACACTATGCTATTATTAGATTAGAAACATGTTTTGTACATGTTCAAATATCTTATGCTATTATTAAAAGGTAAAGAAAAAAGCAGTTTTTTTGGGTTCAACTTCACCTGCCTTGTTATTTTTCAGACAAATTGTGATTGTCTTAACACATAATATGTGAAAGCAATAACAAAACTTTATCTTTCAAATTGAAAACTACATTATCGACTAACATGATTCTTGACTGTTGACCTGGAGAATGATTATAAAGCTTTCTGAATGTTCGAAACACCCCTGCTTGCCTCATGACCATGTCAAAGATTGGCTTCTGTAACTTGTTAATACGGCTTGGTGTCAAAAATGGCAACAAAGCTGACTTTTTTTGGCTGCTGTAAATTTGAGGTTCGTAGCAACTTCCCACCAACTGTTTGTTTTCCCGACCTTTTTCTTTCTTTTGTGATTTCTTTATAGATACCCAAATTTATATATTTAGTCAATTTGAATTTCGGGGTGAGGAAGATTATATTCATAGGTGGTCCTATAAGCAAGATGTTATTATTGAGAGAGAGAGAGAGAGAGAGAGAGAGAGAGAGAGAGAGAGGGATTGATTATCCCGAAACCACTAGCAATATTGTTTTGGTTGACAATTAGATACCCCCGTGTTGGGCAGGGAGATTAACAAGCTTGAAATGGGTAAGAGAACTGAAACTTTTCAAGCTTTTACTCCCTCCATCTTCATCCTATTCTTTTTCAGCTTGTTTCTGTCACAGCATTATTGTGCAGAAGTTTATAACATAACTTCTTCACAACCATTAGCAGAGGGACAAACTCTTGTCTCCCCAGGCCACATTTTCGAATTGGGCTTCTTCAGTCCTAATAATTCTGCTAACAAGTATGTGGGGATATGGCACAAGACTATATTTCCCCGCAAAGTTGTTTGGGTGGCCAACAGAGAAAAGGCTCTTTCAGTTACAGACACATTGGCTAGTTTGACAATTAACAGCAATGGGAACCTGGAGCTTGTAGATGGGAAACAGAGTTCTATTTGGTCCACCAATATTTTAGTGCCATCTAATGGTTCAGCTGCACTTCTTTTCGACAGTGGAAACTTTGTTGTCCAAGATGATCTAGGAGCTCAATTATGGAGGAGCTTTGATTATCCTGGTGACACACTTCTACCAATGATGTTGCTGGGATTCGATAACAAATCTGGAAAGAGGGATGTCTTGACTGCCTGGAAAAGTGAGAGTGATGCATCAACGGGGTTGTTCTCGGTTGGATTGGCACCACAGATCCCAACACAAATGTTCATTTGGATTAATGGATCAACTCCCTACTGGAGAAGTGGGCTATGGGACAAAACAAAGTTCCTCGGCATACCAGGAATGAAGGATGAATATGTAAGTGGATTAAATCTAGATGATAATGTGCAGCAGGGAACAAAGTATTTCTCTTTTTTCTTGAACAGAATTCTGGCATATATGGAAATCTCTTATAAAGGTACACTAAAGCTTATGTATTCCGAACATGGTGAGAACTGGAATCTTAACTTTGAGGCCCCAAAGAATCCATGTGACCATTATGGAATATGTGGACCTTTTGGGGTTTGCAAAGCTTCCGAGTCTCCAATCTGCAAGTGTTTGAAAGGGTTTAAACCCAAGTCACAAGAGGAATGGAGCAAAGGAAACAGTGCAGGGGGGTGTGTGAGGAAAACCAAATTGTTTTGTGGGAGTAACACAAGTAAGTCAGTTCCTTTGAGAGGAAAACAAGATGGGTTTTTGAAGATGTCAAGGGTAAACCTACCAGATTTTCATGAGTATATTTCGAATTTGGGTGCTGAAGACTGCAAGGTACAGTGCATAGGTAGTTGTTCTTGCCTGGCTTATACACATATTAACAATATAGGGTGTTTGGTCTGGTCCAAAGACCTTATTGATATTCAAGAGTTTGCCTCTGGTGGAGATGATCTTTTTATTCGCCTAGCACATGCAGAATTAGGTAAGTGATAATATTGCTCGCACAACTCTAATTAGCAGTATCTTTTCTTTTCTCTGTCACCTACTTTATGTGACACAAATTCATTTTTTCAGGTGAAAGAAAGCAAATAAAGTTAATGGTCAGCCTCATAGCTGTTTGTTTTATCAGTATCTTGGCTGGCATAGTGTTTAGCTTGCACAGATTGCGATCTAACCAAAAGAGTAAGAGAATGAGGTCGAGAGATGCAATTAATGCATTAGCCCATGATCTCACCCTTCCTCTGTTTGAAGTATTAATCAAAACAGTATAACTTCAATGCATTACATTATAACAGCATATTTACTGCTTTTTTGTTTTTCTCTGACTTCGAGTTTGGTTGCTATATTTGCAAACCAGGAAACGTCAAAGTAACACCTAAGGACTTTGAAATGGCTGATATGATTGAGACTTCAAGAGACGCTCTTCTTCATGAATATATAAGAAAACATGATCCATCAGAGCTAGTAATCTATGATTTTGATAGCATATTAATTGCTACGAGCAATTTCAGCATCACAAACAAACTCGGAGAAGGAGGATTCGGGCCTGTATATAGGGTGATTATTCTTTCCCTTTTTTCCTTTCGAAGGAATATATATAATGATACAGACATGAATGCAATGATTAATTTGTGGACCTTGTGTAGGGTAAGCTACAAGAGGGGAAGGAAATAGCAGTAAAAAGACTATCTGGTAGCTCAGTACAAGGAATAGAAGAGTTCAAGAATGAGATGCTGTTGATCTCCAAACTCCAACATAAGAATCTTGTAAGGCTCATGGGTTGCTGCATTAAAGATGATGAGAAGCTACTAATTTATGAGTTCATGCCAAACAAAAGCTTGGATAATCTTTTGTTCAGTAAGTTTCACTGGCCCTTTATGTTTGGCTGCAATTTCTCATTGTTACCTATCCTTCTTCAATATCACAGGTAATCTATGAGCTTTTCCTAGAATGCCGAGCTCAGGGGAACTATTAACTGATAGGCACAATCTTTGAGTACAGTTTAGCTCTTCAATATATCACACCTACCTGTTTAAGCGCCGCTTACTAGTGTTCTTACAACTGTGTCTCTATTTTATAGCAATTAAATCATTGTTTTCATTGTATTATGTACCAAATATATGAATGACACTACTGATTTCATTTCAAATGGGTGAATTGATTAGATCCAATGAGAAGAGCAGAGCTTGATTGGGCTAAACGCTTCAATATTATTCAAGGTGTTGCAAGAGGACTTCTTTATCTCCACTATGATTCACGTTTGAAGGTAATACATAGAGATTTGAAGGTAAGTAATATTCTGTTGGATGAGAAGATGAGGCCAAAAATTTCAGATTTTGGACTGGCACGGATCTTTGAAGGGACACAGAATCTAGCAAACACTCAGAAGGTTGTGGGAACTCTGTAAGAATCATTTGTTCCCTATTATCAGAATTGTTATTAACCAACTAAATTTCTAATGCTTTTTAGCATGTTATCAGTAATAATAATAAGTTAGTGGATAATGAATTTCCTGTACAGTGGCTATATGTCTCCGGAGTATGCCATGGGCGGGATATTTTCTGAAAAATCTGATATATATAGCTTTGGGGTCTTGCTATTGGAGATTATTAGTGGCAGGAAGAATACCAGCTTCTATTACCATGAGCAAGAGTTAGGATTGATAGCTTATGTAAGCTCACACTCTAAATCTTATAAATTTAGAATTTAGAACTTAAAAAATCTACATGAAGCTAAATACAACAGAGGCTAACAATTGTAGCCAACATATATGAAACTTTTTCAGGCATGGCACTTATGGAATGAAGGCAGGGGATTGGACTTGGTTGATGAAGTCTTGGCAGATTCATATTCCCAATCAGAAGTGACGAGATGTGTGCAAATTGGTCTTCTTTGTTTACAGGACAATGCTGCAGACAGGCCAACCATGCCAGATGTAGTTTTCATGCTGAGTAGGGAGACAGATCGCCCACAACCTAAGCGGCCTATATTTACTTTCCATAGCTCAGTCTCTGATCCTCAACCGCAGTATGACAACATTTGCTCTGCAAATGAAGATACTATAACACTGCTTCAAGGACGATAAGGAATTGCAGGCAATCCTTGGTTGCAACAATTTCTTCTATTCCCCAGCTTCGTACCCTCTTCCCACCATTTTTTTTCTTTCTGAAAATCTTTCCTTTTTGTTTCTTCTGTGATTTCTTTATAGGTATGCAAATTGTATATTCAATCAAGTTGTTTATATTTCATAACAGGTTATAAGCAATACTAGCAAAGGTGCCCACGCAATGACGCGAGTATTAAAACTGTATAAAATATGTAAAAAGTTGTAAAAACATATATGAAACACAATATTATGCCAGCCCATTATCATTGACTCAGCATAATAGATAAACTGATTGCGATTCTGATTAATATTTCTATTCACCCATCTCCTAGGTTAAAGTAGTGACCTTTAAATAGGATGATATAAACACTCCTTCATATATCTATCTAAACGGATAACATCAGTTCAAATGCTCGACCATAAGTATGTTTTGCAACAAAAGTTCAAGAAGCCAGTTCCCTTGGGAAGACCTTTACCAGTCAAGAGTTCAAAATCTAACAACAATAGGAACCCAAATCACAGCTGCCTTCCCATTTATGAAAACATGACACACACACACACACACAGATATACAAAGGTACAAACTTGGACTGAAATAACATACGAAGATGCATAATTTCACTCGCACAACCGAACCCAATTCCCTCCACCTCCATTTAATTATACCCCTCAAATTCACCGAAATCAGAAAATTTAACAGCAAAAGGAAATGAAGTGATGGAGAAAAGAGTGATATTGGAGAGGCCAAGCGAGAGAAGAGGATTGAGGGGAGAGAACTTCCATACTTTGGTATGAACTTTTGTTATAGATTCAGATATATTTGCACAGACTTCCCAATACTATTTTCTTTTATCACTCTTTCTTCCCAACACTATTTTCTTTAAACTATCTTGACCTAGCCACTAGTCGTAGTCCACCATCCCTCTTTTTTCTTTTTCTTTTTTCCAAATTCTTCCTATACTTGTGTGCACAACAATGAATTTTCCTTTGAAATTTGCATGAGTTGGAAACTTTCATACCTAAACAATGAATTTCCCCTTGAAATTTCCACGAGTTGGAAATTTCCCTTTGATTTTGTTCACGAACAGCAAACTCTTTGTCCAAAAATTCAAATTTTTTTTATTTATAAAAAAACAACCCTTCGTCCAAAAAGCAAGGGCCCTATCATCTAGTAGTGTTATGGGTGATAGAAATATATCTCAACCTTCTGCCGCCTTGACGTTGGCTTCATGCCGAGATGATCTCCAGGGGAACTTATTGGAGATTGAGAAATCTCTAGCCGAGCTTTCCTCCTAGCAACTCCAACTGGTTGATTTGAAGAAACCACTAATGGAGGAGTTTTGCTTAATACAAGACGCTTGTAACCACCCAAGGTCAATGCATGGCTTAGTGCATTGTTTGCCAAACGAATGAAAAATTTCTAATGCAGAGAGAAAAAAAAAACACATCGTATGAAATCTTTGGGGTGGAGGTTGGACTTATGTTGGCCTTTATTATTTATACAAATTTATTTATACCTAAACCCTACAAATTCTCCAAACTCCAACACTTAATTAAATCCTTCCAAATCTATCTCCTTTTGACAGTCCCGATCTCTTGGACCACAGGAGTCCAAGAAATTATGGTCACCCACCGTTGGATATTAATCGAATGGTTCAAAAAAAGTTTCTTAAAAGGAGTGCAAGAGTGAGTGAACCATTGAATTTACATCCAACGGTGAGTGACCACAAATCTCTTGGACCCTTGTAGTCCAAGAGATCAGGACTGCTCCTTTTGAATACAGATAAATTTATTTGGACTTTTACATACTAAATTAAATTTTTCATTGCCAATGTATAGAATCAACAACAGTTTCCATTTTTTTTTTTTCTGTCAGAGACTCCTACATATAAGAGAGAGCCAAGGCCTAAGGGCTTTGTTGGGAATGAATTTTTCAAAGCATTTTCTGGTCCTACGTGGCAGTCATCGGTGGGATGTAGTAGGGTCCCGCGTGAGCTGGATGGATCGTGTATGTTTATTTGATGTTGGAAATCTTTATGGACTGACAATATTAGGAACGTTACTAAATAAATTTTAATTGTGCGACCACGGCGTATACCGCATTATTGAGTCAAACAGTCAACAAGATACAACCCAACATTTATTTCTGAAAATAAGTTAAAGCCTTAGCCACCTAATGCGAAAACAGGGGAGGCAAGACAAGGCAAGTGGATATAGTAGTTGAATTTCACTAATAAGCATAAGAAAAAAGCCATTACAACAACTTGTATCAATCCAATCCCAAAGGTACTGAAATGAGGAGGGTGACAAGGTTGACCATCTCGACCAGAGAAGATGAAATTTCTAGGATAGAGAGAACAGAAATTAGATACCCCTTGTTGGGTAAGAAAGCTAACAAGCTTCAAAAATGTGGATCCATGATCCATTTGCTACAGATAAAGTTTGCATCTGACAAGCTAACAAGCTTGAAGGAAAGTAGCCCAAAGTTGTTTTTGATGAACAGAAGATACTGGGATGCAAATGGATATTGGAAAAGAAGGTTTTAGTGCTTTAAATTTCTCCATCTTCATCCTGTTGCTGTTCAGCTTGCTTCCATTACAGTGTTGTTCTCAAGTTCATGACATAACTCCGTCGCGACCATTAGCAGAGGGACAAACTATTGTCTCCCCAGGCAACTTATTCGAGTTGGGATTCTTCAGTCCTAATAATTCTGCTGCTAATAAATATGTGGGGATATGGTACCAGAATATACTTCCTCGTAAAGTTGTATGGGTGGCCAACAGAGAAAAGCCTCTTGCAGTTGCAGACACCGTGGCTAGTTTGAGAATTAGCCGCAATGGGACTCTGGAACTTGTAGATGGGAAGCAGAATTCTGTTTGGTCAAATAATGTTTCAGTGCCATCCAATGGTTCAGCAGCCGCCCTTCTTTTAGACGATGGAAACTTTGTTGTCAAAGTCAATGCAGGAGCAGCTGATCATTTGTGGGAGAGCTTTGATTATCCTAGTGACACACTTCTACCTAGTATGCTGCTGGGATTTGATAGTAAATCAGGAAAGAGGAATTTCTTGAGTGCCTGGAAAAGTGAGAGTGATCCATCAACTGGGATATTCTTGGCTGGATTGAGACCAGAGGTGCCTTCACAGTTGGTGGTTTGGATCAATGGATCAACTCTCAACTGGAGAAGCGGGCCATGGGATAAATCAAAGTTCATCGGCGTACCCGAAATGGATGATCAATATCGAAGCGGATTTTATCTAGATGAAAATGCGCAACTGGGAACAAAGTATTTCTCTTTTAGTTTATTTGACAAAACTGTGGCAGCATATATGGACATCTCTTCAGAGGGTGTACTAAAGCTTATCTATTCGAAACATGGCGAGAACTGGAATACTTTCTGGGAAGCCCCAAAGAGTCCATGTGACAATTATGGAGCATGTGGACCTTTTGGGGCTTGCAAAGCTTCTGAATCTCCAATCTGCAAGTGTTTGAAAGGGTTTGTTCCCAAGTCACTTGAGGAATGGAGCAAAGGAAACAGGACAGGAGGGTGTGTGAGGAAAACCAAATTGTTTTGTGAGAGTAACACAAATCAGTCAGTTGCTTCGAGAGGAAATGACGATGGGTTTTGGAAGATGTCAAGAGTAAAACTACCAGATTTTCATGAGTATATTTCGTCTTTGAGTACTGAAAACTGCAGGAGACAGTGTCTAGATAATTGTTCTTGCTTGGCCTATACATATGTTAATAATATAGGGTGTTTGGTCTGGTCCAAAGACATTATTGATGTTGAGGAGTTTCCATCTGCTGGACAAGATCTTTTTATTCGCCTACGCACAGAATCTGGTAAGTGATAATATTGCTTGCACTAGCCATATCTTATCACTCTTCTGTCTCATACTTTATGTATTACAAATTCATTTTTTCAGGTGAAGGAAAGCGAACAAGGTTAATTGTTAGCATCACAGTAGCTATTTGTTTTATGGGTGTCTTGGTTGCCATAGTGTTCATTTTGCACAGGTTGCGAGCGAAACAAATGGGTAAGAGAATGATCTCTCTCTAAAGTATTAATCAAATCCATGAGTATCTTTATAAGAGCATATTTACTGGTTGATTTTCTGAACTTGATAGACTTGCTATGATGAAGAAGGTGGGGTGATTAACTGTGTTTTGCTTTGCTCTGAGTATCCCTTATTTGTCTGTTACATTTACCAAATCAGGAAACATCAAAGTAACAAGAAAGTTCATTGAATTGAATGATACCATTGGGAATTCAAGTGACACTCTTCAAGAATATATCAGACGGCATGATCGGTCAGAGTTACTCATCTATAATTTTGATAACATATTACTTGCTACGAACAATTTCAGTATCACAAACAAACTTGGGGAAGGAGGATTTGGCTCTGTTTACAAGGTGATTGTTAAAATTATTTTGTCTTTTTCTATTGGAAAATATTAGAATTGCTGCAGCTACATGCCTACAACTACTATTAGAAGATACAAACATGAACGCAATTATGCAATGTAGGGTAAACTGCAAGAAGGGAAGGAAATAGCAGTAAAAAGACTATCTAGTAGCTCAGGGCAAGGCATAGAAGAGTTCAAGAATGAGATGCTGTTGATCTCCAAAATGCAACATAAAAATCTCGTTAGGATCATGGGCTGCTCTGTCCAGGATGATGAGAAGTTACTAATTTACGAGTTCATGCCAAATGGAAGTTTGGATACTCTTCTATTCAGTTAGTTTCATTGCTCTTTGTTACCTAGTGGTGGTCAATTTTTTCATTGTGAAATGCATGGGATTGGGATGTATTAATGACAGTACTGTTATATTTTGAATTGGTGCATTGTAGATCCAATGACAGGAGGAGCAGTGCTTGATTGGGGTCGACGCTTCAAGATTATTCAAGGTGTTGCTAGAGGGCTTCTTTATCTCCACCATGATTCCTGTTTGAAGGTAATACATAGAGATTTGAAGGTCAGTAACATTCTCTTGGATGAGAACATGAACCCAAAAATTTCAGATTTTGGATTGGCACGTATCGTTCAAGGCACGCAGAGTCTAGCAAATACTCACAAGGTTGTGGGAACAATGTAAGCATCATCTCTTTCTTTTCCAATTCTCAGAAATCTTCTTTAAAAGTTATATCCTTGAAGACACTATCACTCATATTGTTAATATTACTGAATAAATGGCCTAGGCGGGGGCTAGGGGGCTAGGCGGTCTAGGCGGTCTAGGCGGTCTAGGCGGCCGCTAGGAGGGCTAGGCGGTCGCTGGGCAGGAGCTAGGCGGTCGCTGGGCAGGCGCTAGGCGGTCTAGGCGGGCGCTAGGCGGTCTAGGCGGGTGCTAGGCGGTCTAGGAAGGCGGGCTAGGCTGTAGCTAGCGCCTGGAGAAAACCAAACGCCATTTTGGAATCTCCAAGGTCAGGACGAGATGACGATGGTGCTATGAGCGAGAGAGAGATGAGGATCGAAGAAGAAGACAAGTCGTGGGTTATGTCTGAGGAAGAGAGAGGGGCTGGAAGACGGCTCGTGTTAGAGTTAGGGTTTGAGAAGGAAAATTGCATTTATATGTTGATGAAACAAAGAAGGAAAAAAAAAAAAAAAAAGGGCCCCCATTACTCCTCTAGGCATTAGACCCATGCCTGCAGCCCGCCTATCACCTTGTTTCGAACATTGGGATTGACATGTTTGTAAATCAAGCTGTACCAGAGCTTCAATGTACAACCCTTGCAATTTTAACTGACTCCTCTTCCCTTCTGTTTGTGTTCATAATAACTGAAAATTAGTTGCATTGCATAGCATCTAGATTTAACTTTTCTGGTATCATTTTTCTCAAGACTATAAACAAAGAAGCAATTTCATCAGTTTAATACTACTCAATTGATTGTGCAGTGGCTATATGTCTCCGGAGTATGCCATGGGCGGGATGTTTTCTGAAAAATCTGATGTCTATAGCTTCGGGGTCTTGCTATTGGAGATTATTAGTGGCAAAAAGAATACCAGCTTCTATTGCAGTGACCAACAGCTAGGGTTCCTAGCTTATGTAAGCTCAGACTCTAAATCTTATTGCTAAATTTTTTCTTTCATACAGCTTAAGCAACCTCTATATATATATGAAGCTAAATGTAGCAGAGTCTAACAATTGTAGCCAACATATATGAAACTTTTTCAGGCATGGCACTCATGGAATGAAGGCGGGGGATTGCACTTGGTTGATGAAGTCTTGGCAGATTCATATTCACCGTCAGAAGTGATGAAATGTGTGCATATTGGTCTTCTTTGTGTACAGGACAATGCAGCAGATAGGCCAACCATGCCAGATGTAGTTTCCATGCTAAGTACTGAGACAGATCGTCCGCAACCTAACCGGCCTATATTTACTGTACAAAAGTCAGTCTCTGATCCTCAACCACAGTATGACAATATCTACTCTGGAAATGAAGCTACCATAACAGTGATTCAAGGACGATAAACAATAGCAAATTGTTATATACATCACAATGCTATGACTTTTGGTCATTGTCTGTCAAGTGTTGTTCCTTCTCCTCACACACATTGAAGGTTTTCCTTCTTGTATAGAAAAGAACCCGTTTTCTCTCTTGGAGTTGGAACAGTAAATGAAGATTTTCCCAAACGTACGTAGATACTAGACTGGACCTTTCTTGATTGGATACTTTGTCTTATTCTTGGTGTGATATATCATGATTATTATTTTTTTTATTATAGATCGCCATAGATCCACTTAAACTCAAAGCAGTCAATCCTTGGTTGCAAAACAATGCCCTTGATGGTAATAACGGAATTAAAGAAAGAATCAAATAATCCATCACTACCAACCAAATCTTAAATTGACATTGAAAAAGGAAAAATAGGATTTTTAGAATTAAAAATTGGAAAGCTGGCTAGACTCTTTTTTCCAAATGAAGCCTGTCGAGCCCTATAATATAATATTATCTGTTATGAAAAATAAATTAATGTCTACGAAAAAATTAGATAATTATGCCAATTTTCTTAAAGTTGTTTATTACTTTAATTTAACCCTGCGAAATAAAAACATGATTTGGAAAGCAATCAAATGTCAGTGATCAATTTCAATTCAAGTAAATCGAGAATGATGAGTTAATCAAATCAAGAGAAGATCAAACCACAATTTGGGAAACCCCAAATTTCATCTTTGATTGAGAATCCGAAAGATTGGGAATTTGTAAAAGACCCAAGTAAAATTTAAAAATTATAAAAAAATAAAAATAAAAAATAAAAAACCATTTTTGGCCCATAATGCTGCCATAGTTGAAGAAGAGACCAAGAAAATACATAAAAAGCCAGAGTGAAAGTAGCTCTGTTTTCCTCTTCGCCCTAAGAGATATTGGAGAAAAAAAATGAGAGCTTTAACAAAGCAACAGTCTCTGTTTTTCACCATTTTGTGCCTCAACAGTTTACTTACTTTCTCCCCAATTGCCAGCTTAGAAGACGACTTATCTTTCACTCCAGATATATTGGTCGAAGGAAACATGACCATTGTCTCCCCCTGTGAAGTCTTTGAGTTGGGTTTCTTCAAGCCAGGCAATACTTCAGGCTGGTACTTGGGCATATGGTACAAAAACGTCCAAAACAGAACAGTTGTTTGGGTGGCCAACAGAGACACCCCACTTTCAAATTCATCAGGAGCTTTTTTGATGACTGGTGATCATGGAAACATTGTCCTTCTTGATCCATCTGGAAATGTCACTTGGTCCTCCAATCACACCCAAGTTTTGAGACCAAATGTCCTGCTTTTGGATACAGGCAATCTTGTGATCAAAGAAGGAACTGAAAACAGCCAAACATTTTTCTGGCAGAGCTTTGATTATCCCACACACATTCTGCTTCCGGATATGAAGCTTGGATGGAACTTGAGCACAGGTTTAAACAGGTACTTGACCTCGTGGAAAAGCTCAGAGGACCCATCAACAGGGGACTTTTCTATCAAACTAGATTACCATGGCTTCCCGGAGATTTTCCTTTGGGACAAACATGTTAAAAACTTTCGAACCGGCCCCTGGAATGGGATGATATTTAGTGGTGTGCCGGAAATGTGTGCTTCGAAGCATGGTGTCGATTTCAACTTCGTTATGAAACAAGATGAGGTCTACTACTCATTTTCGTTACAGAACAAATTGGAACTTGAATATTCAGGCTTGACACTGAGTCCAAATGGGGACGTTCAACAGATTACATGGGTTGAGAGCACAAAGATGTGGAATATATTTCAGTATCCCCCAAAGGACCAATGTGACAGCTATGCAGAGTGTGGTCCATTTGGTATTTGTGACACAAATGCTTCACCTGTGTGTAAATGTGTGAGGGGGTTTCAGCCTAAGAATTTGGAGGCTTGGAATTTGGGAAATGGGTTTGATGGGTGTGTGAGAAAACGAGAATTGAAATGCACGAAAGACAAGTTCTTGAGGTTGAGGAGTGTGAAATTGCCTGAGAGTGGGGGTGCATTTGTGGATGGGGACATCAGCCTTGAGGCATGTAAAGAGAAGTGTTTGGAGAACTGTTCTTGCAGTGCTTATTGTAACATGGAGATTACAAATGGAGGGAGAGGTTGCGTCATGTGGTTCGGGGAGCTAATGGACATGAGGGTATATGCAGATGGTGGCCAAGATCTCTATGTTCGATTGGCACCGTCTGAAATAGGTACCTTCCATTATTCAGACTACTTTATAATAACATCAACTATCACTAACTACAGTTATGTTCATTTCAGGTGGTGATGGGAAGGAAACACTAGCAATCATAATTGTAGTCGCTATAGTTGGTCTTGTCATTCTTCTAGCAGGACTTGGTTTCTACATTGTATGGAAGAGGAATTTGCGTATTAGCCGCAATGCAAGGACACAACCAAAAAAAGGTACGTGCCTAGTAACTTAATTCTATATGTTCAACAGGTCCTTATGGAAGAAGCCAAGCGTTTTGTTTTCTAGTTTTTTGCTTATTTCTGAACAGGTCCTTGCGGAAGAAGCCAAGTTCTTCTGCTAAATGAGGTTGTTTTCACAAGTAAGGACTTCTACTCAGGGGAAAGGATCAATGATGAGCCAGAGTTGGCATTGATTGATTTCAGTACTGTAGCAGTGGCTACTAATAACTTTTCTGATGAAAATCTACTCGGAGAAGGTGGTTTCGGTTATGTTTACAAGGTAAGTACATTTGGTTAGAAATCAATCACTAGATATAAAAGAAACTGCATATGCACCCGAAGTGGCTAAGAACATTTACCCTTACACTAAAGTCCCAAGTTCGTTTGATATATATATATATATATATATATATATATTAAGGTGACCTGACAGATTTATGTGTGGCTAATGCCAGGGGACATTGACAGAAGGTCAAGAAATTGCTGTCAAGAGACTTTCAAAAAACTCTGGACAAGGAACTGAAGAATTCAAAAACGAATTGAAGTTAATTGCAAGGCTTCAGCACATAAATCTTGTTAGACTGCTTGCTTGCTGCATTGATAAGGATGAACAGATGCTGATTTATGAATACATGGAAAACAAAAGCCTGGATGCCTTTTTATTCAGTAAGTGCCTCAAATTTAATTATCTTTACTTAATAGTTAAATAAAGTTGTTATAAAGTAAGTCAAAAATCATTGTAGGCAGAGAAAAAGGGTCTACGTTGGATTGGCAAAAGCGTTACAACATTATTTGTGGTATTGCTCGAGGACTTGTTTACCTTCACCAGGATTCAAGATTTAGAATCATCCATAGGGATCTCAAGGCAAGCAATATTTTACTTGATGGAGAATTCACCCCAAAGATATCAGACTTTGGAATGGCTAGAATATTTGGTAAAGATCAGAACGAATCTCATACAAGAAGAGTAGTAGGAACATAGTGAGTATCATAAGCTTTCTATTTTGCTGATGAGGTCAACCCAATTAGCTGACCAAAATACTAATCTCACTTCTTTTATTGGGTGATCTGCAGTGGTTATATGTCTCCTGAATATGCGATGGACGGGTTTTTCTCAACCAAGTCAGATGTCTTTAGTTTTGGTGTTCTAGTGTTGGAGATTATTAGTGGCAAAAAGAACAAGGGATTTTTTAATTATTCAGACAATAAACCAAACCTCCTAGACTGTGTAAGTAAAAAGCGCATAGATTGTAATTACATTTCATTAGATGCACAAGTAACAAAGAAATGACTTGGATTTTGTTGCAGGCTTGGAAGCAATGGAAAGGAGGAAAGGGGTTGGAGATAGTAGATTCATCACTTGGGAATTCATATTGCCCCTCTGAGGTGTTGAGATGCATTCAAGTTGGCCTTTTGTGCGTCCAAGAGCATGTGGTAGATAGGCCTACAATGTCCTCTGTGGTTTTCATGTTGAGCAGTCCAGATGCAACAATGCCGCAGCCTAAAACCCCTGGTTTTTGCCTAGGAAGGAACCCTGCAGGTCAAACAGACTCATCTTCAAGCAAGTTGGAAGGATCTCGCACTATAGACCAAGTAACGATCGCAGCGTTAGACGGTAGGTAGTTAAGGTATGACCTTATCAAGCATGTTTATACATCTTACACAAACACGATTTTCTTGTGTATATTTAATCTGTGGTTAATTTTGTGTCAAAGGAATCAGAAGTCATGAGGTGATGAGAGACAAAGAAAGAGAACAACGGTCTATACGCTCGCATACACTTTAAGTTTTTCTCTGAAAGGTATGACTTCACAATTATTTTGGGGTGAACAAACAAATACATTAAACCAAAAGGGCCTAAACCAAGTACACCAAGCCAGAACGAAAGTAAACGAAGGGCAAGCTCAACATGCTGAGCAAAGACACGGGAAAAACCCAAAAGATCAAGCAAAAAGCCAGAAACAAAACACCAACTCTACGGAAAGTTCAACCGCAGCCTTTGCACTCGTGAAGACGAAGAATCACCCAGCAGGGTTTAATTTCCAACGGTGGCATCACATTTTGCAATGTACAATTGTCAAGATATAAAGAAAAAACAAGAAGCCCACAAATAAAGTCTTTTGTGGCCACAATACTGAAGAAGATGGTGTAAATTCGTGCCCAGAGCAACAATCTGCTGTGTAATGTCATATTTTGAAGATTGTAACAGCCAATTTATGCATTTCAGTTTGTGGCTTATCTAAAGGTTGCATCTCCAAATTCATCACTCTCTTTCATAAAGTTCACACGAATGGATAGATTAGAAATTTGTATTAAGGTGATGGGCACATTATGCAGTGCCCACATATGTCATATGAAGGTCAATAAAACAATTAACATTTTGATAATTGTGGAAACAAGAGCCTGAATCCTTATCGAGCGTCAAGTTTAGTTATTGTCAAGTCATTAACAGAATATAACCCTTGTGAACTTGATAGATAACCACCACTGCGGGAACTTTTTCTGAATACAAATGCAGGCTGCTGAGGAGATGGTAGAGATGCTTCACCACTCAACATAAATACAATGGCTGACATGGTTGGTCGGTCCTCTGAATCTTCTTGCACGCACAAGAGCCCGACTTGAATGCATCTCAAGACTTCATCAGAATGATATGACTGTAGTGATGAATCCACAATTTCTAAGGCTCTATCTTCTCTCCACAGCTGCCAAACCTGTAGTTGTTGACAGTAACATTTTCAGAAAGGGATGAATATGAGTAGTAACCAGGAAGGGGAAATTGTTGACAAAGTTTGTGTTGCTCACATGTCCTATCAAGTTCATGGAATGGTCCTCTTGATAAGAGCCATTGTTTTTCTTGCCACTCACAATCTCCAATAATATGATCCCAAAACTAAAGACATCTGATTTGGTTGAATATCTTCCGAACACTGCATACTCTGGTGACATATATCCACTGCATTACAACCAAAGAGTAATAAGATGAATATGGAAGGTGAGATTATGGTGAATTAATCCATGAATGTGTGATTGCAAGTATAGTTCTTACTATGTTCCAACAACTCTGTTGGTTTTATCCTGCAGTTGGTCCCCATGGAATATTCTTGCCGTGCCAAAATCTGATATTTTTGGGTTCATCTCAGCATCTAGAAGAACATTGCTGGTTTTTAGATCCCTATGAATAATCCTAAGTCTTGAATCCTGGTGAAGATACAGAATCCCACGGGCAACCCCGTTGATAATTTCAAAGCGCTTTTTCCAGTCCAACAAGGAATTTCTTGTGTGATCTACATCGAGATATTTGGCTTTTAAGTAAATAAATGTTATATACTTTAGTAAGAAGCTTAAAAAATATTCTTCAAAATTTTAGAAATGGCATGTACAAATGAATATTTCCTCTAGACATACCAAAAAGAAAGGAGTCCAAGCTTTTGTTCGGCAAGTATTCCAGGACTAACATCCTTTCTTCTCCCTTTATACAACAGCCTAAAAGTTTCACAAGATTCCTGTGTTGAAGTCTGGCTATCAGTGCAACTTCATTTTTGAATTCTTCAATTCCTTGTCCTGAAGTTTTGGACAATCTTTTTACAGCAATCTTCTGATCATTTGCTAACTGACCCTGAAGTTATGGTTCAGCACTATTATAAATCTTGAGAAGAGTATTTTCTACTTCTCAGAAGAAATCATTCAATTATGAAATGTTAGGACTTTGATATTAGAACTGACCTTATAAACAGTGCCAAAACCACCTTGGCCAAGTTTATTGACAGGAGAGAAGTTGCCTGTGGCTACTATTATTGCGCTCAGATGGAAAAATTGCATCTCTGGGTGTCTCCTAGTTTCCTCAAGTTCATCCGCCTCCACAAAATCTTTGCTATCACAAAAAGCATATTAGCATTCATTTTCTCCTTAGTGTTCTGTTTGCACACTAGAAAATGGAAATTTAACACAGCGCATATGGATCCTATTGAAGCGGAGTGGTTCAGTCAGACTGCAAAAGTGTTATGACCAATTCCATACTTTTATGAGCACACTGCTTTTTATTTAGATGAAACAGTTAAACAATTCAAAGCAGATGAGTACTTCTCATACCTTTCATCTTCCTCTTTTTCTTAAGCCACCAGCAAGCAAACCCAATGATTAGTACCAATGCAACAGCCGCCATTGGAATTGCCAGCAAGCCCCTACTTTTGATAAAACCTTTCGATTTTCTGGTATTCTCAGCTACACAAAAGAGTGAGACAAAGGATTAGAAAACCATGAAAAAGAGAACTCATGTGGAATCCAAAACCAGTCCAGTAAGTTCCACACAGATTCTGAAATTTACAATTGAATTTTCCTTTGCAAGCGAAGTAGTACCTAATTCCATTTTGTCCACACGAACATATAGATCTCGCCCTAGCTCTGTGTGTACTAAAATGTCCCACAACTCACCATACCATGCCAAGCAATTAATGCGGCCTTCCCATTCTATGCTCATATATGCCGTGCAGGAACAATTGCTTAAGCACACCTGCTCACACTCATTGGCACTAGTATTTGGCAACAATTGTGCTGCTTTCGATGTGTCTGGATCTTTCACCCGTGCCACCTTCACAAACCCATCCCCATCCCCACAGTTTGACACCCCAATTCGATTGCTCACACACCCGTCTGACCCATCTCTCCGGTTCCAATCATTCAAAGATTTTGGTTCATACCCCGGTAGGCACTCACATTCAAACATATTAATGTTGTCAGGGCTACATTTGCTGTTGGCACCACACTGTCCATATTGGTCACACCGGTATTTTGGTGCAGCAAAGAGTACCTCCCACTGATTAACAGCATCATTCCATCTCAGTTGTTCATTTACCCCATAATCCGTCAACACGGATCTAATTACAGAGGTGTTATCAGTTGAAAAGAAATAATACATTTCTTCATTATTACTCACAAAAACGGGCCATGGCCCTGGATCACATCTCCAATATTTGGTCAAACCCTTGTACAGAAAATATTGGGGCGTAGCAGTCTGGTTTGAAAGAGCCTCAAGCTATAGTTCCCAGTTCCAGGGTCATTTTGGGACTTCCAAGATGTTAAGACCCATTCCAACCCAATTTTCCAATTCAACCCAACTTTCATTCCGGGAAGTAGAGTATCTGTAGGGTAGTCAAAACTCTGCCATATAAAGCTTTCACTTTTACTAGTACTATCCGGGAAAAGCACTAAATTTCCTGTATCTAAAAGCTGAGCTACACTGCTTGTGGTTTGGACCGACACATTTGTGGACCAAATTGAAAGATTCTCAGTATTGTGAGCATAAAGAACCAATTTTCCGTACCTGTTGATTGTGAGAACACCAGAGGTATCATTGATGGGGTTGTTTCTGTTTGCAACCCAAACCACTGCCTTTTCAGACTTGTTAGCATACCAAATCCCAACATAGCGAGAGCTCGAGTTGCCGGGGCTGAAGAAGCCTAATTCAAAGTTGTTTTCTTTGGACACTATAAAGTCACCATCTTCCACATGCTGGTTCACTGCTATGGTGTCAATGGATGTGCAAAATGGGAAGAGGAAGAAGAACACAAGCAAAGTGTTTAAAAACATTTTTTTTCTGGGCATTTGCGATACATGGAAATGAACGGGGTGGTGTTTCACTTATTTTTTCTTGGTTAGTTGCCGGTCTGTCACAGTCCGCATTTAAATCATTGACAACGTTTGATCTTTTTTGTGTTGAAATTTCTGCCACTTGGTTTAAATATCACGTACGTACCCAGCAGCATGGCACGTTTCGTTTGGTCATTGGTACAACACGACAACAGCCAGCCGTATATTTATGGTCTATATTTATAGGCTCCATTCTGGAGTCAACTCAAAGTCTTGGATGTTGACTGACTCAATTAGTTAACCATTGAGATTAAATACTGTTTGACCCAAAAAAAGAGAAAAAAATACTAGATTGATGGGGCCTTCTCCATTGCAAAGTTCTAATGGTGACTGCTTACCAACGCAAAACCCAATGCCAATCTCTCACTGTCCAGACCTATAATTCCCTCCTGGCTTATCAACTGCAATTTGTAGTTTTGGCTAATTTTTGGAATCGGGTTTGACTAATTTGTTGAGTTATTAAACTTTGTTTTAAATCTAAACCGTACAAGCCATCCAACGGTTAAAAACAAAAGTTCGCAACCACTCTGCATCTTAGGCCATCTCCAGTTATAGGGCTAAATGTAGGCCCATATTGGGATTGCTGTCACTTTCAAAAAAAGTTGTTTCTACTGTACTTTGAAAATAATTAGCTGTAAAGTAAAGCAGCTCCATGTTTGGTAAACAATATTTTTAAAGTGCTGTTAGTACAAAAAGCAATGTCTAAACCATTTGGTAAATTTTAATATAAAATTATTTTAATTGTGAATAATGACTAAACTAGACCTGATGTTAAAAGTGTTATGTACTAATCATATGGTGGTAGTGGTAGTGAAGGAGTGGAGGTAGTGATGGTGATGAAGGTGGAGTTGGTGGTTGTGGTAATGGTGGTGGTGGTAGCCCTCTAAAATATTAATTTTTTAAAGAATAGTGTAGGGCTAAATTTTTCTATCTCCAGTCATGCAGAGTTATATTTTAGGGTCCTTCATATTTTATTATTTTGAGAAAAACTATGATACAACACATACATTCCACAACTATATATTGTTTAATTTAATTAAACTACTATTTAGAGACAATATTCCATGACCAAGAATTTTTTATAATTTTTTAAAACAACACTTAAAATATTTGAAAAGGTGACTACATTTTTTTTTGAAGGACAAGTTTCAATGGTTTGACATCCAATGGTCATGACCAATAATTTTTTATAATTTTTTTAAACTGAAAACATTTAAAAAGCTTATATATATATATATCCAGCTGACATCATCAATGAAAGCACATGCATGGAGCCCACAAAAAATTTGGCCTAGGACTAGGCCAAAGCTAGGCTAAATGTGGCCCGGTTGGAGGGCTAAAGGGCCAAATGTGGCCCTCCAAATTTGGCCAAAATTTTGTTTAGCTCATGGCTGTAGATGGTTTTGCATTATTTTAGGGCTATATTTGGAATATAGCCCATAACTGGAGATGGCCTTAGAACTTCGTAATGGAAGGCCTCTCACTAGCCTTGTTTGCATTAGTCTTGGTAAAACTGTAAGAGCATCTCCATTGCAAAAGATGTAAATTAGATGTGTAAATGCATATTTACATCTCCTTTACATATTTGGGAGAAATAAATGTTGTTTTTCCTCCAAAGTGATAGATGTAAATTGGAGATGTAAAATAGACATGAAAGAAAATAATTTTATATCAAGTTGGGGCAAAATGATATTTCTAGTATTTTGGTAGCTATCTCATTTTATATGTTTGGAGCCCGCCATTTTTGCATTCTCTCTCCTCCTTCTCAGCATGTGGGTTTTAGCAAATGGGGATATAAAATCATATGTAAATGTCCCATATATATATATTTATATATATATATATATATATTTTAAGGCCAAATGTTATATTTCCATTCATTTACAACTCACAATTGGAGCAACTTTTGACAACTCTAGGTGTAAATGTCCTTTACATCTCCCTTTACAGCATTGCAATAGAGATGCTCTTATAATTTAACTAGCATCGAGATAAATGGACTGAGAAGTGATGAGTAATTTTGAGGTTGAGAAGCTGAGTAATTTTGAATTGTTCAAAAATAAGGATTCTTTTTAGTAATTATAAAGTTTTCATTTTTTTTTTACTTTGGGAAGTTATTACCATGTACAATTGTCGGGGCTGAAGAAGCCCAACTCAAAGTTGTTTTCTTTGGACACTATGAAGTCACCATCTTTCACATGCTGGTTCGCTGCTATGGTCTCAATGGATGTGCAAAATGCGAAGAGGAAGAAGAAGACAAGCAAAATGTTTAAAAACTTTTTTTTTTTTTCTGGGCATTTGCGATACATGCAAATGAACGGGGTGGTGTTTCACTTATTTTTTCTTGGTTAGTTGATGGTCTGTCACTGTCCGCATTTGAATCATTGACAATGTTTGATCTTTTTTGTGTTGAAATTTCTGGGTTAGTTGGCACGTTTGAATATCCAGCAGCATGGCACGTTTCGTTTGGTCATTGGTAGTACAACACGATAACAACAGTCACACCTGGCTATCTATAGGCGCCATTCTGGGCTGAACTCAAAAGTCTTGGATGTTGACTGACTCAATGAGTCAACCATTGAGATTAAATACTGGATTGATATCCTTGTTAACTATGCCGACTTCAGGAGGATTGGGTTGCATCAGTCTTGGTAGAACTGTTATAATTTAACTGCATCTAGATAAATGGGTTGAGAAGTTACGAGTAATTTTGAGATCGAGAAGTTATAAGTGATTTTGAGGATTTTTTTACAATCAGAAGTTATGAGTAATGTACAATTGTAAATGTATGAAGACAAAACAAGACTGAAGATTGCAAATGGCATTATTTCGTGTGACATTTTGAAGATCGTAAAGGTTGCAATTTGTGGTTTATGTAAAGGTTGCATCTTCAAATTCATCACACTTTCCAACAGTTCACATTATGCAATGCCAGTGCCATTGAAGATCAATAAAACAAATTTAGCATTTTGATATTGTGAAAATAAAAGCACGAGCATGAATCATTATCGAGCTTCAACTTTGGTTATTGTCAAGTCATTAACTGAATATAAATGCAGACAGGAACTTTTTCTGAAGACAAATGCAGGCTGCTGAGGAGATGGTAGAGATGCTTCACCACTCAACATAAACACAACGGCTGACATGGTTGGTCGGTCCTTCGAGTCTTCTTGCACGCACAAGAGCCCGACTTGAATACATCTTGTGACTTCATCAGAATGATATGACTCTAGCAATGAATCCACAATTTCTAAGGCTCTGTCTTCTCTCCACAGCTGCCAAACCTGTAGTTGTTGACAGTAACATTTTGAAAAATGATGAATATAAGTAGTCAGTGGTAAGTAGTAAGCGGAAATTGTAGGCAAAGTTTGTGTTGCTCACATATCCTATCAAATTCATGGAATGGTCCTCTTGATAAGAGCCATTATTTTTCTTGCCACTCACAATCTCCAATAATACAATCCCAAAACTAAAGACATCTGATTTGGTTGAATATCTTCCAAACACTGCATACTCTGGTGACATATATCCACTGCAATTGAACAAAATAAAACTGCATTACAGCAAAAGAATAGTAAAATGAATATGAAAGGTGAGATTATGGTGCTTCAATCCATGAATGTGTGAGTGCAAGTAGGATTCTTACTATGTTCCAACAACTCTGTTGGTTTTATCCTGCAGTTGCTCCCCATGGAATATTCTTGCCATTCCGAAATCTGAAATTTTTGGGTTCATCTCAGCATCTAGAAGAACATTGCTGGTTTTTAGATCCCTGTGGATAATCCTAAGCCTTGAATCCTGGTGAAGATACAGAACCCCACGGGCAACCCCATTGATAATTTCAAACCGCTTTTTCCAATCCAACAAGGACCTTCTTGAGTGATCTACATCAAGACATTTATCTTTTGTGTAAATAAATGTTATATAGCTTGGTAAGAAGCATCAAACATATTCTTCATAATATTAGAAATCGAATGAACAAAGTCAAGAGGCATTCGGGAAGCGACTATCTTTCCTCTAGACATACCGAAAACAAAGAAGTCCAAGCTTTTGTTTGGCAAGTATTCAAGGACTAACATCCTTTCCTCTCCCTGTATACAGCATCCTAAAAGTTTCACAAGATTCCTGTGTTGAAGTCTGGCTATCACCGCAACTTCATTTTTGAATTCTTCAATTCCTTGTCCTGAAGTTTTGCAGAGTCTTTTTACAGCAATCTTCTGATCATTTGGTAGCTGACCCTGAAATTATGGATCAGTACTACTATTAAGCTTACAGAAGAAGAGTATTTTCTACTTCTCAGAAGAAATCATTCAATTATGAAATGTTAGGACTTTGAAACGGGACCTTACCTTATAAACAGTGCCAAAACCACCTTGGCCAAGTTTATTGACAGGAGAGAAGTTTTCTGTAGCTGCTATTATTGCACTCAGATGAAAAAATTGCAGCTCTGGGTGTCTCCTACTTTCCTCAAGTTCATCCGCCTCCACAAAGTCTTTGCTATCACAAAAAGAAAATTAGCATTCATTTTCTCCTCAGTGTTCTATTTGCATTGACAAAATGACTGGAAAATGGGACTTTAACACAGCGCATAAGGATCCTATTGAAGAGGAGTGTTTAGATGTGAATTACAGACTGCACACGTGTTATGACCAGTTCCGTATTTCCATGAGCACATTGCTTTTTTATTTAGATGAAACAATTAAACAATGCAAAACAGATGAGTACTTCTCATACCTTTTATCTTCCTCTTTTTATTAAGCCACCAGCAGGCAAACACAATGATTAGTACCAATGCCAGAAGAACAGCCACTATTAGAATAGCCAGCAAAACCCTCCTTTTGAGAAAACCTTTCGATTTTCTGGTATTCTCAGCTACACATAAGAGTGGGACAAAGATTAGAACCATGAAAAAGAGAACTCATATGGACGGCAAAACCAGTCCAGTAAGTTCATAGATTCTGAATATTTATAATTGAAATTTTCCTTCGCAAGACAAGTAGTACCTAATTCCATTTTGTCCACACGAACATACAGATCTTGTCCTAGCTCTGTGCGGACTAAAATGTCCAGCAACTCACCATACCATACCAAGCAATCAATGCGGCCTTCCAATTCTATGCTCATATACGCGGTGCAGGAACAATTGCTTAAGCACACCTGCTCACACTGATTGGTACTAATACTTGTCAACAATTGTGCTGCTTTTGTTGTGTCTGGCTCTTTCACCCGTGCCACCTTCACAAACCCTTCCCCATTCCCACATTTTGGCAGCCCAATTCGCTTACTAACACACCCCTCTGACCCATCTCTCCTGTTCCAATCATTCAAAGATTTTGGTTCGTACCCTGGTAGACACTCACACTCAAACATATTAACGTTGTCAGGGCTACATTTGCTGTTGGCACCACACTGTCCATATTGGTCACACCGGTATTTTGGTGCAGCCCATAGTTCCTCCCATTGATTAACAGCGTCACTCCATCTCGTTGTTGATTTAACCCATAATCCGTCAACACCCATCTAATTACAGAGGTGTTATCAGTCACAAACAAAAAATACATTTCTTCATTACTACTCACAAAATCGGGCCACGGCCCTGGATCAATTCTCCAATATTTGCTCACACCCTTATACAGAAAATATTGGGGCGTAGCAGTCTGGTTTGAAAAGAGCCTCAAGCTATAGTTCCCAGTTCCAGGGTCATTTTGGGACTTCCAAGATGTTAAGACCCATTCCAACCCAATTTTCCAATTCAACCCGACTTTCATTCCGGGAAGTAGAGTATCTGTAGGGTAGTCAAAACTCTGCCATATAAAGCTTTCACTTTTACTAGTACTATCCGGGAAAAGCACTAAATTTCCTGTATCTAAAAGCTGAGCTACACAAGTGCTTGTGGTTTGAAGAGACACATTTGCGGACCAAATAGAAAAGCTGTCAATATCGTGCGCATAAATAACCAAATTTCCATACCTGTTGATGGTGAGGACGCCAGAGGTATCATTGATGGGGTTGTTTCTGTTTGCAACCCAAACCACTGCCTTGTCAGACTTATTAGCATACCAAATTCCAACATAGCGAGAGCTCGAATTGCCGGGGCTGAAGAAGCCTAATTCAAAGTTGTTTTCTTTGGACACTATAAAGTCACCATCTTTCACATGCTGGTTCACTGCTATGGTGTCAATGGATGTGCAAAATGGGAAGAGGAGGAGGAAGAACACAAGCAAAGCTTTGAAAAGCATTTTGTTTTCTGGGAATTTTTGGAGTTTGCATGTACAATGAATCGGTTGGTGTTTCTGCTACTTTCTAATCATTGACAATGTTTGATGAAAATGGCTGCGACTTTTTTCGAAGTCCTATCAGGCGCAGCACGACCCAGCAGCATGGGACTTTCGGTTTGGTCAGCGGTAGAACAGAACAATAACATTCAATCACGCATGATATCTATAACCGACTATATATAGGCGCCATTCTTGGCTCAACTCAAAGTATTTCACTGATAGATAGTCTCTTTCGGGTTTTTTTATGGCAAGATTTTAGTGAGGCGGCTGTACCCTCTGTTTTCTATTATTAGTTCATTGTTTTTTTTCAAACTTCTTTTATTAGTTGATTATAATTTAGGGACTTATGGTTGTGATTGCTTATAATTAAGTTGTTCTTGCTTGAATAAATATAAAAAATTATTAAAAAATAAAAAATTGAATCGGTTGGTGTTTCTGCTACTTCTGAATTATCGACAATGATGGCTCTACTCAGTGTTGAATGTTGACTGACGAAATTGGCGGCAGGCGGACAGACAGTCATTATTGATTTTCTTTTTATAGATATGCGGGCCTGTGAATAATACGCGGCCCTGTTTGTTATACCTTCTGGGTTGGACTAGCTTGTACTAACTTGTTGATAGCCTTGTCAACTATGGGCCGACTTTGGGATGGGTTGGCCATACTTGACCTTTCCACAAGCCCAAATAGGTAGAGGTTTTTTTTTTTTTTTTTGGGTCAAAAAATAGGTGGAGTTTTGGCTAATAGAAGTGTGTCACATAAACGAGAATTGTTGAAGTTATGACCAATAGAATTGTTGAAGTTATGACCAATATATACAAGTAGTGCCATTCCAAGAGTTTTTTTTTTTTTTTGGGTCAAAAGACCATTCCAAGAGTCTAGCAAAGCAGTAAATTGATAAGAAGGAAGGAAAAAAGAATAGCACTTTGATAATTATGACAGCAAGAGCATGTATCGTTATCGAGATTCAAGTTTAGTTATTGTCAAGTCGTTAATAGACGAATCTGATCCTTTTGGAATTGACGGATCAGCAGCATCATTGCCGGAACTTTTTCTGAAGACAAATGCAGGCTGCTTAGGAGATGGAGGAGATGCTTCACCACTCAACATGAAGACAACAGTTGACATGGTTGGTCGGTCCTTCGAGTCTTCTTGCACGCACAAGAGCCCGACTTGAATGCATCTCATGACTTCATCAGAATGATATGACTCTAGTGATGAATCCACAATTTCTAAGGCTCTATCTTCTCTCCACAGCTGCCAAACCTGTGGTTGTTGACAGTAACATTTCAGAAAGGGATGAATATGAGTAGCAAGTAGTAAGGGGAAATTGTTGGCAAAGTTTGTGTTGCTCACATGTCCTATCAAGTTCATGGAATGGTCGTCTTGATAAGAGCCATTGTTTTTCTTGCCACTCACAATCTCCAATAATATGATCCCAAAACTAAAGACATCTGATTTTGTTGAATATCTTCCAAACACTGCATACTCAGGTGACATATATCCACTGCATTACAACCAAAGAATAATAAGATGAAAATGAAAGGTGAGATTCTGGCGATTTAATCCATGAATGTGTGATTCCAAGTATAGTTCTTACTATGTTCCAACAACTCTGTTGGTTTTATCCTGCAGTTGGTCCCCATGGAATATTCTTGCCGTGCCAAAATCTGATATTTTTGGGTTCATCTCAGCATCTAGAAGCACATTGCTGGTTTTTAGATCCCTATGAATAATCCTAAATCTTGAATCCTGGTGAAGATACAGAATCCCACGAGCAACACCGTTAATAATTTCAAAGCGCTTTTTCCAATCCAACAAGGAACGTCTTGTGTGATCTACATTGAGATATTTGGCTTTTGAGTAAATAAATGTTATATGCTTTAGTAAGAAGCTTTAAAAAATTTCTTCAAAATTTTAGAAATGGCATGTACAAATGAATATTTCATCTAGACATACCAAAAAGAAAGGAGTCCAAGCTTTTGTTCGACAAGTATTCCAGGACTAACAACCTTTCTTCTCCCTTTATACAACAGCCTAAAAGTTTCACAAGATTCCTGTGTTGAAGTCTGGCTATCAGTGCAACTTCATTTTTGAATTCTTCAATTCCTTGTCCTGAAATTTTGGACAATCTTTTTACAGCGATCTTCTGATCATTTGCTAACTGACCCTGAAGTTATGGTTCAGCACTATTATAAAGCTTTGAGAAGAAGACTATTTTCTACTTCTCAGAAGAAATCATTCAATTATGAAATGTTTACCTTATAAACAGTGCCAAAACCACCTTGGCCAATTTTGTTGACAGGAGAGAAGTTGCCTGTGGCTACTATTATTGCGCTCAGATGGAAAAATTGCATCTCTGGGTTTCTCCTAGTTTCCTCAAGTTCATCCGCCTCCACAAAATCTTTGCTATCACAAAAAGCATATTAGCATTCATTTTCTCCTTAGTGTTCTGTTTGCATACTAGAAAATGGAAATTTAACACAGTGCATATGGATCCTATTGAAGCGGAGTGGTTCAGTCAGACTGCAAAAGTGTTATGACCAATTCCATACTTTCATAGCAAACTGCTTTTTATTTAGATGAAACTGTTAAACAATTCAAAGCAGGTGAGTACTTCTCATACCTTTCGCCTTCCTCTTTTTCTTAAGCCACCAGCAGGCAAACCCAATGATTAGTACCAATGCAACAGCCGCCATTGGAATAGCTAGCAAGCCCCTATTTTTATAAAACCTTTCGATTTTCTGGTATTCTCAGCTACACAAAAGAGTGAGACAAAGGATTAGAAAACCATGAAAAAGAGAACTCGTGTGGACACCAAAACCAGTCCAGTAAGTTTCACAAATATTCTGAAATTTACAATTGAATTTTCCTTGGCAAGCGAAGTAGTACCTAATTCCATTTTGTCCACACGAACATATAGATCTCGCCCTAGCTCTGTGTGTATTAAAATGTCCCACAACTCACCGTACCATGCCAAGCAATCAATGCTACCTTCCCATTCTATGCTCATATATGCCGTGCAGGAACAATTGCTTAAGCACACCTGCTCACACTCATTGGCACTAGTACTTGTCAACAATTGTGCTGCTTTCAATGTGTCTGGATCTTTCACCCGTGCCACCTTCACAAACCCATCCCCATCCCCATCCCCACAGTTTGACACCCCAATTCGCTTGCTTACACACCCGTCTGACCCATCTCTCCGGTTCCAATGATTCGAAGATTTTGGTTCATACCCCGGTAGGCACTCACATTCAAACATATTAATATTGTCAGGGCTACATTTGCTGTTGGCACCACACTGTCCATATCGGTCACACCGATATTTTGGGGCAGCGAAGAGTTCCTCCCAGTGATTAACCGCATCATTCCATCTCAGTTGCTGTAGTATCCCATAATCCGTCAACAAGCATCTAATTACAGAGGTGTTATCAGTTGAAAGGAAAAAATACATTTCTTCATTATTACTCACAGAACTGGGCCATGGCCCTGGATCACTTCTCCAATATTTGGTCAAACCCTTGTACAGAAAAATTTGGGGCGTAGCAGTCTGGTTTGAATAGAGCCTCAAGCTATAGTTACCAGTTCCAGGGTCATTTTGGGACTTCCAAGATGTTAAGACCCATTCCAACCCAATTTTCCAATTCAACCCAACTTTCATTCCTGGTAGTAGAGTATCTGTAGGATAATCAAAACTTTGCCATATAAAGCTTTCACTTTTACTATCCCGGAAAAGCACTAAATTTCCTGTATCTAAAAGCTGAGCTACAAAAGTGCTTGTGGTTTGGACCGACACATTTGTGGACCAAATAGAAAGATTCTCAGTATTGTGAGCATAAAGAACCAATTTTCTATACCTGTTGATGGTGAGGACGCCAGAGGTATCATTGATGGGGTTGTTTCTGTTTGCAACCCAAACCACTGCCTTGCCATACTTATTAGCATACCAAATTCCAACATAGCGAGAGCTCGAGTTGCCGGGGCTGAAGAAGCCTAATTCAAAGTTGTTTTCTTTGGACACTATAAAGTCACCATCTTTCACAAGTTGGTTCAGTGCTATGGTGTCAATGGATGAGCAAAAGGGAAAGAGGAGGAGGAAGAACACAAGCAAAGCTTTGAGATACATTTTTGTTTTTCTGGGAATTTGGAATTTTGCATGTACGATGAATCTGGTGGTGTTTCATTGATGTTTCTTTTTTGTCAGCGGTACAACAGGTTACAGGACAATAACATTCACAACATTGGTAACCATCATTATTGACTGTATTTATGGCAAGATTTTAGTGAGGCGGCTACTGCTAGGTACTTCTGACTTATGAAGTTGTTCTTGCTTGCATAAAATAAAAAAATAAAAAAATAATAAAAAATTGAAACCCAAATTGGCGGAGCCCTGTTTGAGACCATGTTCATGTTGCTGTTGGTGTGGGTTTTACTCGGCCCAGATTTGTGTGTGCTTAAAGGTTGCTTGGGCCTCAGGCCTCCACTTTACCAAAAAGTTGACTATTTTTTCAATTACATTTCCTATAATTGCTTGAGTCCTGGTGAAGATACAGAATCCCACGAGCAACCCCATTGATAATTTCAAAGCACTTTTTCCAATCCAACAAGGATCTTCTCGTGTGATCTGCATCAAGATATTTGGCTTCGAGTAAATAAATGTTATATAGTTTAGTAGGAAGCTTCAAGAATATCTTCATCACATGTACAAATGAATCTTTCCTCTGACATACCAAAAAGAATGGAGTCCAAGCTTTTGTTTGGTAAGTGTTCCAGGACTAACATTCTTTCTTCTCCCTTTATACAACAGCCTAAAAGTTTCACAACATTTCTGTGTTGAAGTCTAGCTATCAGAGCAACTTCATTTTTGAATTCTTCAATTCCTTGTCCTGAAGTTTTGGACAATCTTTTAACAGCAATCGTCTGATCATTTTTTAACAGATCCTGGAGTTATGGTTCAACACCATTATAAAGCTTTGAGAAGAAGAGTATCTTCTACCGCTTAGAAGAAATCATTCAATATGAAATGCTAGGACTTTGAAATGGGACCTTACCTTATAAACAGTGCCAAAACCACCTTGGCCAAGTTTATTGACAGGAGAGAAGTTGTCAGTGGCTACTATTATTGCGCTCAGAAGGAAAAATTGCAGCTCTGGGTGTCTCCTAGTTTCCTCAAGTTCATCCGCCTCTGCAAAGTCTTTGCACAAAAAGAAAATTAGCATTCCTTTTCTCCTGAGTGTTCTATTTTGGGGTGAAGAAACATCTGCTGTGTAATGTCACATTTTGAAGATTGTAAAAGCCAATTATGCATTTCAATTTGTGGCTTATCCAAAGGTTGCATCTCAAAATTCATCACTCTCTTTCGAAAAGTTCACACGAATGGATAGATTATAAATTTGTATTAAGGTGATGGGCACATTATGCAGTGCCGAAATGTCACATGAAGGTCAATAAAACAAATAACATTTTGATAATTGTGGAAGCAACAGCCTGAATCCTTATCGAGCTTCAAGTTTAGTTATTGTCAAGTCGTTAGACGAATCTGATCCTTTGGAATTGATGGATCAGCAGCATCATTGCCGGAACTTTTTCTGAAGACAAATGCAGGCTGCTTAGGAGATGGAGGAGATGCTTCACCACTCAACATGAAGACAACAGTTGACATGCTTGGTCGGTCCTTTGGATCTTCTTGCACACACAAGAGACCAACTTGAATGCATCTCATGACTACATCAGGCACATATGACGCTACTGACGAATCCACAATTTCTAAGGCTCTATCTTCTCTCCACAGCTGCCAAACCTGTAGTTGTTGACAGTGACGTTTTGAAAAGGGATGAATAAGAATTAAGTGCAAAGAGTAGATTGTTAGCAAAACTTGTGTTACTTACATGTCCTATCAAGTTTAGCGATTCATCCTGCTGATAAGAACCGCTGTTTTTCTTGCCGCTTACAATCTCTAACAATATGATCCCAAAACTAAAGACATCTGATTTCGTTGAATATCTCCCGAACACTGCATACTCTGGTGACATATAGCCACTGCATTATGCATATGAACAAAATCAAACAGCATTACAGCCAAAGAACAGTAAAATGAATATGAAAGTTCAGTATATGGTGATTTATTCCAAGAATTTGTGAGTGCAAATATGATTCTTACTATGTTCCAACAACTCTATTGGTCTTATCCTGCAGTTTGTCCCCATGGAATATTCTTGCCATACCAAAATCTGAAACTTTTGGGTTCATCTCAGCATCTAGAAGAACATTGCTGGTTTTTAGATCCCTATGGATTATCCTAAGTCTTGAGTCCTGGTGAAGATACAGAATCCCACGAGCAACCCCATTGATAATTTCAAACCGCTTTTTCCAATCCAACAAGGATCTTTTAGCGTGATCTGCATCAAGATATTTGGCTTTCGAGTAAATAAATGTTATAAAGTTCAGTAGGAAGCTTCAAGAATATTCTTCATCATTTTAGAAATGGCATGTACAAATGAATCTTTCCTCTAGACATACCAAAAAGAATGGAGTCCAAGCTTTTGTTTGGTAAGTGTTCCAGAACTAACATCCTTTCTTCTCCCTTTATACAACAGCCTAAAAGTTTCACAAGATTTCTGTGTTGAAGTCTAGCTATCAGAGCAACTTCATTTTTGAATTCTTCAATTCCTTGTCTTGAAGTTTTGGACAATCTTTTTACAGCAATCTTCTGATCATTTGCTAACAGACCCTGAAGTTATGGTTCAACACCATTATAAAGCTTTGAGAAGAAGAGTATTTTCTACTGCTCAGAAGAAATCATTCGATTATGAAATGTTAGGACTTTGAAATGGGACCTTACCTTATAAACAGTGCCAAAACCACCGTGGCCAAGTTTATTGACAGGAGAGAAGTTGTCTGTGGCTACTATTATTGCGTTCAGATGGAAAAATTGCAACTCTGGGTGTCTCCTAGTTTCCTCAAGTTCATCCGCCTCCAGAAAGTCTTCGCAATCAAAAAAAGAAAATCAGTGTTCCTTTTCTCCTCAGTGTTCCATTTGCATTGACAAAATGACTAGAAAATGGAACTTTTAACAACCAATTCCATACTTCCATGAGCACATTGCTGTTTTATTTAGATGAAACAGTTATACAATTCAACACAGATAAGTACTTCTCATACCTTTTATTGTCCTCTTTCTCTTCAGCCACCAGTACACAAACACAATGATTAGTACGAATGTGAGAAGCACAGCCACTATTGCAATAGCCAGCCTCCTTTTGAGAAAACCTTTCGATTTTCTGGTATTATCAGCTACACATAAGAATGGGACAAAGGATTAGAACCATGTAAAAGAGAACTCATATGGACACCAAAACCAGTCTAGTAAGTTTCACAGATTCTGAAAATTTATAACTGAAATTTTCCATGGCAAGCCAAGTAGTACCTAATTCCATTTTGTCCACCCGAACATATAGATCTTGTCCTAGCTCTGAGCGGACTAAAATGTCCAGCAATTCACCGTACCATACCAAGCAATCATTGCGACGTCCATTCTATGTGTATATATGCCGTGCAAGAACAATTGCGTAAGCACACCTGCTCACACTCATTGGCACTGATACTTGCTAACAATCGTGTTGCTTCCGATGTGTCTGGCTCTTTCACCCGTGCCACCTTCACAAACCCTTCCCCATCCCCACACTTTGACACCCCCATTCGCTTACTCACACACCCATCTGACCCATCTCTCCCATTCCAAGCATTTTGAGATTTTGGTTCATACCCTGGTAGGCAGTCACACTCAAACCTATTAATATTGTCAGGGCTACATTTGCTGTTGGCACCACAGCGGCCATATGGGTCGCACCGGTATTTTGGTGCAGCCCAGAGCTCCTCCCATTTATTAGTAGCCTCACTCCATAGCAGTTGTTGATAAACCCCATTATCGTCATCACCGATCTAATTATTGAGGTGTTATCAGGCAAAAAGGAATAGTACATTTCTTCATTATCCGTCACAAAAATGGGCCTTGGCCCTGGATCCATTCTCCAATATTTGGTCAAACCCTTGTACAAAAAATATTCAGGCGTAGCAGTCTGATTGGAATTGAGCCTCAAGCTATAGTTTCCCGTTCCAGGGTCATTTTGGGACTTCCAAGATGTTAAGATCCATTCCATCCCAGTTTTCCAATTCAACCCAACTTTCATTCCGGAAAGTAGAGTATCTGTAGGGTAATCAAAACTCTGCCATATAAAGCTTTCACTTTTACTAATACTATCCGGGAAAAGCACTAAATTTCCTGTATCTAAAAGCTGAGCTACACAAGTGCTTGTGGTTTGGACCGACACATTTGCGGACCAAATAGAAAAGCTGTCAATATCGTGCGCATAAATAACCAAATTTCCATACCTGTTGATGGTGAGGACGCCAGAGGTATCATTGATGGGGTTGTTTCTGTTCGCAACCCAAACCACTGCCTTGTCAGACTTATTAGCATACCAAATTCCAACATAGCGAGAGCTCGAGTTGCCGGGGCTGAAGAAGCCTAATTCAAAGTTGTTTTCTTTGGACACTATAAAGTCACCATCTTTCACATGCTGGTTCACTGCTATGGTGTCAATGGATGTGCAAAATGGGAAGAGGAGGAGGAAGAACACAAGCAAAGCTTTGAAAAGCATTTTGTTTTCGGGAAATTTTTGGAGTTTGCATGCTACTTTCTAATCATTGACAATGTTTGATGAAAATGGCTGCTACTTGTTTGTCACGAACACTACCCCGCAGCATGGGACTTTCGGTTTGGTCAGCGGTAGAACAGGACAACGACATTCAATCACGCCTGATATCTATACCCGATTATATATAGCGCCATTCTTGGCTCAACTCAAAGTCTTTGACGTTAGTCAGTTACCGATTTTTCCAACCATCTATATAAAATGATTATTGAGTTTCTTTTTATTGATAGTCATGAGGTGATCATTGATTAAATTTGAAATTCACTGACAGATACTCTCTTTCGGGTTTTTTTATGGCAAGATTTTAGTGAGGCGGCTACTGATAGGTACCCTCTGTTTTCTATTATTAATTGATTGATTTTTTTCAAACTTCTTTTATAATGAAGTTGTCCTTGCTTGCATAAAAAATAATAAAAAAATTTGAAACCCAAAACACTTGGAATGTTTCCGCAAAGTAGACATGCACCAAATTTATGACTGTGTTGCCCGATACTTGACCTTCCCCAAACCCAAATTAGCGGAGCCCTGTTTGAGGACCTTGTTCATGTTTGTGTTGGTGTTGGTGTTACTCGGCCCAGATTCGTGTGTGCCTAAAGGTTGCTTGGGCCTCAAGCATCCACTTCACCGAAAAATTGACTATTTTTTCAATTACATTTCCTAATGTTTATATATAATATTGCATTAGTCTTTGGAACTATATAAGATTATTTTTATTGTATGATAAGTAATACATGGATTTTTATTGTAAAACTACAACCAACTAGGTTGTACTTCACTTTCAAATGTTAGAAGATGCTCTGTTTCCAATTAATAAAAATAAAATGAAAAAAAGTTCCTATTATAGATGTGAGTCATGTGACAAATCACAAGTCACAACCATACTTACAATACAGAGCACACATGAAGCATGATTGTAGATGCTCTTAAACCCCTCAACACACAACTTCAACTTAGGTCCCCTCCCATGCCTAAAGTTCTTGGAACTTGGGCCATCGTTTCACCAAAAACGTACTAAATAGTTTACATTGTTTGCTAATACAAGTATTTCACATAAACGAGAAAATTTGTCTTGTTTAAATTATGACCAATATATACTAGTGCCATTCCAAGAGTTTCTGTTTTGTCAAAAGACCATTCCAAGAGTCTAGCAAAGCGGTAAATTGATAAGAAGGAAGCCAAATAGAATAGCACTTTGATAATTATGACAGCAAGAGCATGTATCATTATCGAGATTCAAGTTTAGTTATTGTCAAGTCGTTAATAGACGAATCTGATCCTTTTGGAATTAATGGATTAGCAGCATCATTACCGGAACTTTTTCTGAAGACAAATGCAGGCTGCTTAGGAGATGGAGGAGATGCTTCACCACTCAACATGACGACAACAGTTGACATGCTTGGTCGGTCCTTTGGATCTTCTTGCACACACAAGAGCCCAACTTGAATGCATCTCATGACTTCATCAGGCACATATGACGCTACTGACGAATCCACAATTTCTAAGGCTCTATCTTCTCTCCACAGCTGCCAAACCTGTAGTTGTTGACAGTAACGTTTTGAAAAGGGATGAATAAGAATTAAGTGCAAAGAGTAGATTGTTAGCAAAACTTGTGTTACTTACATGTCCTATCAAGTTTAGCGATTCATCCTGCTGAAAGAACCGCTGTTTTTCTTGCCGCTTACAATCTCTAACAATATGATCCCAAAACTAAAGACATCTGATTTCGTTGAATATCTACCGAACACTGCATACTCTGGTGACATATAGCCACTGCATTATGCATATGAACAAAATCAAACAGCATTACAGCCAAAGAACAGTAAAATGAATATGAAAGTTCAGTATATGGTGATTTATTCCAAGAATTTGTGAGTGCAAATATGATTCTTACTATGTTCCAACAACTCTATTGGTCTTATCCTGCAGTTTGTCCCCATGGAATATTCTTGCCATGCCAAAATCTGAAACTTTTGGGTTCATCTCAGCATCTAGAAGAACATTGCTGGTTTTTAGATCCCTATGGATTATCCTAAGTCTTGAGTCCTGGTGAAGATACAGAATCCCACGAGCAACCCCATTGATAATTTCAAACCGCTTTTTCCAATCCAACAAGGATCTTTTAGCGTGATCTGCATCAAGATATTTGGCTTTCGAGTAAATAAATGTTATAAAGTTCAGTAGGAAGCTTCAAGAATATTCTTCATCATTTTAGAAATGGCATGTACAAATGAATCTTTCCTCTAGACATACCAAAAAGAATGGAGTCCAAGCTTTTGTTTGGCAAGTGTTCCAGAACTAACATCCTTTCTTCTCCCTTTATACAACAGCCTAAAAGTTTCACAAGATTTCTGTGTTGAAGTCTGGCTATCAGAGCAACTTCATTTTTGAATTCTTCAATTCCTTGTCCTGAAGTTTTGGACAATCTTTTTACAGCAATCTTCTGATCATTTGCTAACAGACCCTGAAGTTATGGTTCAACACCATTATAAAGCTTTGAGAAGAAGAGTATTTTCTACTGCTCAGAAGAAATCATTCGATTATGAAATGTTAGGACTTTGAAATGGGACCTTACCTTATAAACAGTGCCAAAACCACCTTGGCCAAGTTTATTGACAGGAGAGAAGTTGTCTGTGGCTACTATTATTGTGCTCAGATGGAAAAATTGCAGCTCTGGGTGTCTCCTAGTTTCCTCAAGTTCATCCGCCTCCACAAAGTCTTTGCAATCACAAAAAGAAAATTAGTGTTCCTTTTCTCCTCAGTGTTCCATTTGCATTGACAAAATGACTAGAAAATGGAACTTTTAACAACCAATTCCATACTTCCATACTTCCATGAGCACATTGCTGTTTTATTTAGATGAAACAGTTAAACAATTCAACACAGATAAGTAATTCTCATACCTTTTATCGTCCTCTTTCTCTTCAGCCACCAGTACACAAACACAATGATTAGTACGAATGTGAGAAGCACAGCCACTATTGCAATAGCCAGCAAACCCCTCCTTTTGAGAAAACCTTTCGATTTTCTGGTATCATCAGCTACACATAAGAGTGGGACAAAGGATTAGAACCATGGGAAAGAGAACTCATATGGACACCAAAACCAGTCTAGTAAGTTTCGCAGATTCTGAAAATTTATAACTGAAATTTTCCTTGGCAAGCCAAGTAGTACCTAATTCCATTTTGTCCACCCGAACATATAGATCTTGTCCTAGCTCTGAGCGGACTAAAATGTCCAGCAACTCACCGTACCATACCAAGCAATCATTGCGACCGTCCCATTCTCTGTGCATATATGCCGTGCAGGAACAATTGCGTAAGCACACCTGCTCACACTCATTGGCACTGATATTTGCTAACAATCGTGTTGCTTCCGATGTGTCTGGCTCTTTCACCCGTGCCACCTTCACAAACCCTTCCCCATTCCCACACTTTGACACCCCCATTCGCTTACTCACACACCCATCTGACCCATCTCTCCCATTCCAAGCATTTTGAGATTTTGGTTCATACCCTGGTAGGCACTCACACTCAAACACATTAATATTGTCAGGGCTACATTTGCTGTTGGCACCACAGCGGCCATATGGGTCACACCGGTATTTTGGTGCAGCCCAGAGCTCCTCCCATTTATTAGTAGCCTCACTCCATAGCAGTTGTTGATAAACCCCATCATCCGTCAACACCATTCTAATTACTGAGGTGTTATCAGACAAAAATGGGGCATAGTACATTTCTTCATTATCCGTCACAAAAAAGGGCCTTGACCCTGGATCCATTCTCCAATATTTGGTCAAACCCTTGTACAAAAAATATTCAGGCGTAGCGGTCTGATTGGAATTGAGCCTCAAGCTATAGTTCCCCGTTCCAGGGTCATTTTGGGACTTCCAAGATGTTAAGACCCATTCCATCCCAGTTTTCCAATTCCACCCAACTTTCATTACGGAAAGTAGAGTATCTGTAGGGTAATCAAAACTCTGCCATATAAAGCTTTCACTTTTACTAATACTATCCGGGCAAAGCACTAAATTTCCTGTATCCAAAAGCTGAGCTACACAAGTGCTTGTGGTTTCGACCGACACATTTGTTGACCAAATAGAAACGTTGTCAATATTGTGAGCATAAAGAACCAATTTTCCGTACCTGTTGATTGTGAGAACACCAGAGGTATCATTGATGGGGTTGTTTCTGTTTGCAACCCAAACCACTGCCTTTTCAGACTTATTTGCATACCAAATCCCAACATAGCGAGAGCTCGAGTTGCCGGGGCTGAAGAAGCCTAATTCAAAGTTGTTTTCTTTGGACACTATAAAGTCACCATCTTTCACAAGTTGGTTCAGTGCTATGGTGTCAATGGATGAGGAAAAGGGAAAGAGGAGGAGGAAGAACACAAGCAAAGCTTTGAGAAACATTTTTGTTTTTCTGGGAACTTGGGATTTTGCATGTACGATGAATCTGGCGGTGTTTCATTGATGTTTCTTTTTTGTATTGAAATGGCTGCTACTTGTTTGAATGGTCAGCTGATTATTGGTAGTTGACTGTTGGTATTGGTCAGTTACCGATTTTCCAACCATCTATATAAAATGATTATTGACTGTCTATTTATTCTTTCGGGTGCTACTGCTGCTAGGGGCTTCTGACTTATTATAATGAAGTCGTTCTTGCTTGCATAAAACATTTATAATTTTAAAAAAAAAAAATTTGAAACCCAAAACACTTGGAATTTTTCCGCAAAGTATACATGGGCCAAATTTAGGAATGTGTTGCCGGATACGACCTTACCCAAACCCAAATTGGCGGAGCCCTGTTTGAGGACCATGTTCATGTTGGTGTTGCTGTGGGTGTTACTCGGCCCAGATTTGTGTTTGCTTAAAGGTTGCTTGGGCCTCAGGCCTCCACTTCACCTAAAAATTGACTGTTTTTTCAATTACATTTCCTAATATTGCATTAGTATTTAGAACTATAAGATTATTTTTATAAAAAATTAATTAGCATCTAGATACACGGATGTTTATTGTATGAGAAGTGATACATGGATTTTTATTGTAAAGCTCCTATTTGGTTCTTAGGGCCAGTTTGGCATTGCTGTGCTGTGAAAATAATGGCTATCAGATTTGCTGTAAGAAATATCCGCTGTGAGAGAAAGTAGTTTGGCGTTTAGTAAAATTTTTGTTAAAAATGTTGTTAGTATTAATTTTACACAAAATCAGAAAATGATTACTGCATAATCATTAAACGCAGTGCCTCTTCGAAATTGATTTCTGCATAATCAGAAAATGAAAGCACCTCATTAGCTGCTTTCCCTTATAGCTTTCTCTCACAGCAATTTTTAACAATAAGTGATTTTCTCACAGTTTTCCAAACGGGTTGGGCTCCTCAAAATTTTTTAAAAATCACTTATCACCCCAAATAAGCAATGCCAAACTGGCACTTAGTCTAGTTGTACTTCACTTTTAAATGTTAGAAGATGCCCCAAATTCAAATGCTCCATTTCCAATTAATAAAAATAAAACGGAAAAAGGTTCCTATTATAGACATGAGTCATATGACAAGTCACACATCACAACCCTACATGCAGAGCACACATGAAATATATTAATGACCTATTTTATCTCTATATAAAGTAAAAGGCAAATAATAGTAAAAAATTCAAAATACTAGAAAATATCATTGGTCAATGCAAACATTAAGAATTGAAATTATTAATTAAATGAGGATAATATGGTAAATTCACACTTTTTCATATTTAAAAAAAATTAAAATTAAAGAAAAATCATATAATGAATCCTATTTTTGTGAAACACAACTACCCATTATTATTTTTAGTTCTAAAATTAATTTAAATTAAAAAAATAAATAAATAATTTTATTTATAAATAAAAAATTATTATTATTATTATAAAAATAAAAAAAATAAAAAAAAACCCTTCTCACAAGCGCAGAAGCCCATGAGAAGAGGTTAGTTATTAGAAAGGTTCATACTAGTATAAATCAAAATGCACATCAACTCACGCTAAACTTTGACTTTCCCAGAAACTGGACCATTTGTAAAAAGTTTCTTTTAGTTAACGGCTACCCACAGACAACACGACACAACACAGCACTAATATCCTGACACCTACTCTGGGAGTTCACTATCACTATCCTTTGAATCAGCCACCATTTAAGCAAATTATAACCACAAACCACACAGCAAATGAGCCCTGGCTGCTGCTATCTTCTTGTAAAAATATTCATATCAAAAGAGTTTCTAGGTTTTCTTGCTCCTAAAGCACATTTTTTTGAAAAAATAAAAAATAAAAATAATTTTGTTTTATTTAAATAATTCCATGACTCCATCAAGCTTAAACTGATGATAAAATTTAATTTAATTTAATTTGAATGATAGAGTCATCTGCTCCGCATAGTTCATTTTTGGAACCTGGAAGGAAGTGTGAAAGGGAGAACACACCTTCTGACTTTGCATCTAGACTCTGTTGTCCTCATCTTATTTTATAAGCCGCACGCCCACCATGACTAAGAGCATCCACAATGATGCTCTTTATTTCTTAGCTAAAATTTAGCTAAAAATATAAGAAAGCTATCTTAGAAGCTCTTTAAAAAATTTCAACTCCAACCATACTCCATAATTTGAAGAGTCATAAATGCTATAACTCTTTTTTGATTGGTCCATCTCTATTAAAAAATAAAATAAAAAATAGTTAGCATTAAATAAAAGTTTGAAATACTTATTAAATAAAGCAGCATTAAATTATAGAGAGCCACTAGGAGTCTTTTCTCTCACATCAGATTTAGGAGCTCCTAGAGGACTCCCTATTTAGGAGGTGGATAGGGAGCATGATTGAAGTTGCATTTTTACAATTCCTCGTGTGAGTGATGGGGCCATGGCTACCGTTGGTGTGTCTTTCCTCAACTTAAAGTCTTTGACGTTGACTATTGGCAGTTGGTAAGTTGTATTTCACTCTGACCAAGATTTTAGTGAGGCGGCTGTATCCTCTATTTTCTATTATTAGTTGATTGTTTTTTTTTTCAAACTTCTTTTATTAGTCGATTATAATTAAGTTGTTTTTAGTCTAGTTGTATTTCACTTTCAAATATTAGAAGATGCTTTGTTTCCAATTAATAAAAATGAAATGAAAAAAAAACTCCTATTATAGATGGGAGTCATATGACAAGTCACAACCATAACATACAAAGCACACATGAGGCATGATTGTAGATCCTCCCCTCAACACAACCTCAACTTAGGCCCCCTCCCATGCCTAAAGTTCTTGGAACTTGGGCCTCCGGTTCACCAAAAACTTACTAAATAGTTTACATTGTTTGCTAATACAAGTATGTCACAAAAACGAGAAAAATTGTTTAAATTATGACCAATATATACAAGCATGTCACCAAGAGTTTTTTGTTTTGTAAAAAAGACCATTCCAAGAGCCTAGCAAAGCGGTAAATTGACAAGAAGGAAGGAAGCCAAAAAGAATTGCACTTTGATAATTATGACAGCAAGAGCATGTATCATTATCGAGATTCAAGTTTAGTTATTGTCAAGTCGTTAATAGACGAATCTGATCCTTTTGGAATTGACGGATCAGCAGCATCATTGCCGGAACTTTTTCTGAAGACAAATGCAGGCTGCTTAGGAGATGGAGGAGATGCTTCACCACTCAACATGAAGACAACAGTTGACATGCTTGGTCGGTCCTTTGGATCTTCTTGCACACACAAGAGACCAACTTGAATGCATCTCATGACTTCATCAGGCACATATGACGCTACTGACGAATCCACAATTTCTAAGGCTCTATCTTCTCTCCACAGCTGCCAAACCTGTAGTTGTTGACAGTGACGTTTTGAAAAGGGATGAATAAGAATTAAGTGCAAAGAGTAGATTGTTAGCAAAACTTGTGTTACTTACATGTCCTACCAAGTTTAGCGATTCATCCTGCTGATAAGAACCGCTGTTTTTCTTGCCGCTTACAATCTCTAACAAAATGATCCCAAAACTAAAGACATCTGATTTCGTTGAATATCTCCCGAACACTGCATACTCTGGTGACATATAGCCACTGCATTATGCATATGAACAAAATCAAACAGCATTACAGCCAAAGAACAGTAAAATGAATATGAAAGTTCAGTATATGGTGATTTATTCCAAGAATTTGTGAGTGCAAATATGATTCTTACTATGTTCCAACAACTCTATTGGTCTTATCCTGCAGTTTGTCCCCATGGAATATTCTTGCCATGCCAAAATCTGAAACTTTTGGGTTCATCTCAGCATCTAGAAGAACATTGCTGGTTTTTAGATCCCTATGGATTATCCTAAGTCTTGAGTCCTGGTGGAGATAAAGAATCCCACGAGCAACCCCATTGATAATTTCAAACCGCTTTTTCCAATCCAACAAGGATCTTTTAGCGTGATCTGCATCAAGATATTTGGCTTTCGAGTAAATAAATGTTATAAAGTTCAGTAGGAAGCTTCAAGAATATTCTTCATCATTTTAGAAATGGCATGTACAAATGAATCTTTCCTCTAGACATACCAAAAAGAATGGAGTCCAAGCTTTTGTTTGGTAAGTGTTCCAGAACTAACATCCTTTCTTCTCCCTTTATACAACAGCCTAAAAGTTTCACAAGATTTCTGTGTTGAAGTCTGGCTATCAGAGCAACTTCATTTTTGAATTCTTCAATTCCTTGTCCTGAAGTTTGGGACAATCTTTTTACAGCAATCGTCTGATCATTTGCTAACAGACCCTGAAGTTATGGTTCAACACCATTATAAAGCTTTGAGAAGAAGAGTATTTTCTACTGCTCAGAAGAAATCATTCGATTATGAAATGTTAGGACTTTGAAATGGGACCTTACCTTATAAACAGTGCCAAAACCACCTTGGCCAAGTTTATTGACAGGAGAGAAGTTGTCTGTGGCTACTATTATTGTGTTCAGATGGAAAAATTGCAGCTCTGGGTGTCTCCTAGTTTCCTCAAGTTCATCCGCCTCCACAAAGTCTTTGCAATCACAAAAAGAAAATTAGTGTTCCTTTAATCCTCAGTGTTCCATTTGCATTGACAAAATGACTAGAAAATGGAACTTTTAACAACCAATTCCATACTTCCATACTTCCATGAGCACATTGCTGTTTTATTTAGATGAAACAGTTAAACAATTCAACACAGATAAGTACTTCTCATACCTTTTATTGTCCTCTTTCTCTTCAGCCACCAGTACACAAACACAATGATTAGTACGAATGTGAGAAGCACAGCCACTATTGCAATAGCCAGCAAACCCCTCCTTTTGAGAAAACCTTTCGATTTTCTGGTATTATCAGCTACACATAAGAGTGGGACAAAGGATTAGAACCATGGAAAAAGAACTCATATGGACACCAAAACAGTGGCGAAGCCAGGATTTCATGTGTGTGGGGGCCTCTTACAAATTATAAAGAATCAAAAATTCGAACTCACAATACATACAAAAAATAGTGCATATATATATCACATATGTCAAGAATTATATTGCTTATTGATTGCAATCATAATTGTTCTCGACAAAGGGATAGACAAATACATTCTAAAAAAGAAAAATTGCAAGAGATAGACAAAGAGTAGCGATTTAGCAAATATCTTTAAAGCTTTTCCCTCCATTAAACCCAATAGAAAGAAGAAGAAAAAAAATCAAAATTTCCCAAATTAAAAACAACCTTAGGCCCCTTCATGCATTCATATCATACATGAAAAAATATTGACTAAGTATGAAAAATGGTTTTTCAGAATAATCATTTTCTCAAGAAAATTTTTGGCAGCTTTTATTCCTTACACATCAAATAAGAAAACTTGATTTTATGGGATTTTAGTATGAAGTATATATTGACTTAATGAGCCATCATTTTTACCCTAAATCGTATTTTACACTAAAACCGATTTTTCATATTTTGATTTGGTGGGAATTTGATTTTCTAGTATTTTTATTTGAATTCAAATAAGGGGTACTTCCTTATTTACATTGTAAACTTAAGTAAATGAAGTAATATAAAAATAAATTAAAGTCAAAGGACAAAGACATTTACTTAAATGTTTAAAATGGAAATAAGATAATCTGTACACCTGGAGTGCACCACCACCAGCTAAGCAAGGGCACATGTGGGTACATATCAAAACGTAAAGTATTTGAAATAATATACATATACAAATACATAATAGTACATTACTTTTAAAATATTTAAAAAAATACTTGAGTGGGGGCCCGGGACCACACTGGTCCCAGTGCGGCTCCGCCCCTGCACCAAAACCAGTCTAGTAAGTTTCACAGATTCTGAAAATTTATAACTGAAATTTTCCTTGGCAAGCCAAGTAGTACCTAATTCCATTTTGTCCACCCGAACATATAGATCTTGTCCTAGCTCTGAGCGGACTAAAATGTCCAGCAACTCACCGTACCATACCAAGCAATCATTGCGACCATCCCATTCTATGTGTATATATGCCGTGCAAGAACAATTGCGTAAGCACACCTGCTCACACTCATTGGCACTGATATTTGCTAACAATCGTGTTGCTTCCGATGTGTCTGGCTCTTTCACCCGTGCCACCTTCACAAACCCTTCCCCATTCCCACACTTTGACACCCCCATTCGCTTACTCACACACCCATCTGACCCATCTCTCCCATTCCAAGCATTTTGAGATTTTGGTTCATACCCTGGTAGGCACTCACACTCAAACATATTAATATTGTCAGGGCTACATTTGCTGTTGGCACCACAGCGGCCGTATGGGTCACACCGGTATTTTGGTGCAGCCCAGAGCTCCTCCCATTTATTAGTAGCCTCACTCCATAGCAGTTGTTGATAAACCCCATAATCCGTCATCACCGATATCATTACTGAGGTGTTATCAGACAAAAATGGGGAATAGTACATTTCTTCATTATCCGTCACAAAAAAGGGCCTTGGCCCTGGATCCATTCTCCAATATTTGGTCGAACCCTTGTACAAAAAATATTCAGGCGTAGCAGTCTGATTGGAATTAAGCCTCAAGCTATAGTTCCCCGTTCCAGGGTCATTTTGGGACTTCCAAGATGTTAAGATCCATTCCATCCCAGTTTTCCAATTCAACCCAACTTTCATTCCGGATAGTAGAGTATCTGTAGGGTAATCAAAACTCTGCCATATAAAGCTTTCACTTTTATTAATACTACCCGGGAAAAGCACTAAATTTCCTGTGTCTAAAAGCTGAGCTACACAAGTGCTTGTGGTTTCGACGGACACATTTGTTGACCAAATAGAAACGTCGTCAATATTGTGAGCATAAAGAACCAATTTTCCGTACCTGTTGATTGTGAGAACACCAGAGGTATCATTGATGGGGTTGTTTCTGTTTGCAACCCAAACCACTGCCTTTTCAGACTTATTTGCATACCAAATCCCAACATAGCGAGAGCTCGAGTTGCCGGGGCTGAAGAAGCCTAATTCAAAGTTGTTTTCTTTGGACACTATAAAGTCACCATCTTTCACAAGTTGGTTCAATGCTATCGTGTCAATGGATGAGGAAAAGGGAAAGAGGAGGAGGAAGAACACAAGCAAAGCTTTGAGATACATTTTTTGTTTTTCTGGGAATTTGGGATTTTGCATGTACGATGAATCTGGTGGTGTTTCATTGATGTTTCTTTTTTGTATTGAAATGGCTGCTACTTGTCTGAATGGTCAGCTGTACAATTATTGGTAGTTGACTATTGGTATTGGTCAGTTACCAACTTTCCAACCATCTATATAAAATGATTATTGATCGTCATGAGAGGTGATCATTGCTTCACTGGTAGATACTCATTCTTTCGGGTTTTTTTAGTGCGGCGGCTACTGCTAGGGACTTCTGACTTATTATAATGAAGTTGTTCTTGCTTGCATAAAATAAAAAAATACAAAAAAATTGAAACCCAAAACACTTGGAATGTTCCCGCAAAGTAGACATGGGCCAAATTTAGGAATGTGTTGCCCGATACGACCTTACCCAAACCCAAATTGGCTGAGCCCTGTTTGAGGACCATGTTCATGTTGGTGTTGGTGATGGTGTGTGTGTTACTCGGCCCAGATTTGTGTGTGCTTAAAGGTCGCTTGGGCCTCAGGCCTCCACTTCGCCAAAAAAATTGACTATTTTTTCAATTACATTTCCTAATATTGCAATAGTCTTTAGAACTATAAGATTATTTTTATAAAAAATTAATTAGCATCTAGATACATGGATTTTTATTGTATGAGAAGTGATACATGAGATTTTTATTGTAAAGCTCCTATTTGGTTCTTAGTCTAGTTGTACTTCACTTTTAAATGTTAGAAGATGCTCCAAATTCAAATGCTCCGTTTCCAATTAATAAAAATTAAACGGAAAAAGGTTCCTATTATAGATGTGAGTCATGTGACAAGTCACAAGTCACAACCATACATATAGAGCACACATGAAGTATATTAATGCCCTATTTTATCTATATATAAAGCAAAAATGCAGAGAATAGTAAAACAATTCAAAATACCAGAAAATATTATTAGTCAATACTAACATTAAGAATTAAAATTAATAATTAAATGAGAATAATATGATAAATTCACACTTTTTCATATATAAAAAATTAAAATTAAAGAAAAATTAGATAATAAATCTTATTTTCATGAAACACAACTACCCATTATATTTTTTTAATACTAAAATAAATTTAAATTTTAAAAAATATAAATAAATAAATAAAAATCTCTCACAGGCACAGAAGTACGCAAAGAGAAGTTAGTTATTAGAAAGGTTCATACTAGTATACATCAAAATGCACATCAACTCACTCTAAACCTTGACTTTCCTAGAAAGTGGGGTCCATTTGGAAAAAGTTTCTTTTAGTTAACGGCTACCCACAAACAACACGAGCACGACACAACACAGCACTAGTATCCTGACACCTACTCTGGGAGTTCACTATCACTATCCTTTGAATCAGCCACCATTTAAGCAAATTATAACCACAAACCACACAGCAAATGAGCCCTGGCTGCTGCTATCTTCTTGTAAAAATATTCATATCAAAAGAGTTTCTGGGTTTTCTTGCTCCTAAAGAACATTTTTTTGAAAATAATAAATAAAAGATTATTTTGTTTTATTTAAATAATTCCATGACCTCATCAAGCTTAAACTGATGATAAAATTTAATTTAATTTGAATGATGTAGTTCATTTTTGGAACCTGGAAGGAAGTGTGAAAGGGAGAACACCACCTCTGACTTTGCATCTAGACTCTGTTGTCCTCATCGTATTTTATAAGACGCACGCCCACCATGACTAAGATAATATATATTATATATAGTTTTAGCAATGGTCTACTTAATGGGCGAGTGGTTGAAACATCTAATTGCTTTTTGGAAAATTCCAAAGTGGATTTAAGGCTGAAAAAACATTAGCCCTCATGTGTGAGTGATGGGGCCATGGCTACCGTTGGTGTGTCAATTTCCTCAAAATTTTGGCGTTCTTGAAATGGTCAAATCCTCGTGCTCTTACGGTTGTGACCAAATCCAAATTTCATAATGTCTATCATTTCTAGAAATGCAGTCATTTTACTTTTCTTTTCTTTTCTCAATGAGACATCTATGCCCTTTGAATAGAAAATTTGTGAGCAGAATTTTGCTCCTTCGTCTCAATCACAGAACTTAAGTTACATATAAGAGCATCCGTAATGGTTGTTCAATAGTTCAATAAATTGAACTATTTTGGGATCTATTGAATTGAACTGCAGTTTCACTTATAATGATACAGTTCAATAGCTTCAGTTTATTGGCATGTAGGTCTAATAGTTAGCTTATTGCAATTCAATAGAGAGTTCTCACTCCATTGCAAGTGAGATTTTACTGTTTTAATTCATTTTTATGTAATAAAATTGCATTGATCCTAACATTTTAGATGCTCTAATAATATAAGTTAAAACATATGTTTTTGACTTGGAGACGCTATATCCCACCAATTGTTCAAAGTCCAAAGGCGTTGCATTCTAAATGGATTGTCTGTATCAAAGTTTTCTTCCATGAAGTCCTTTGTGGTGGGCCAAATTTCTCTTCTTAAATAAAGTATGAAAAATGAAACAAAATAATAATAATAACAAGATAACTTGCTTACCATTACATTAGCTAGCAATCAGTGCTTTGTCAACCTTGTTCTGCAATAATGCAATTTGTAAAAGGTCTTCTAAATGCATTAGTGCTTCAGCTCCTTCTTCTGCAGCTCTGCTCTTCTTTGGATACCATCAGTTTTGATCAATCGATCAGAGATGGTAATTTCTTGGTGTCTAAGAATGAGACCTTTGTGCTTGGTTTCTTCAGTCCTGGCACATCTAGCAACCGCTATGTTGGAATTTGGTACAAGTTCTCAGAGGACAGGGTTTTGTGGGTAGCTAACAGAGAGAACCCTCTCAATGATACCTCTGGAGTTCTCTCAATCAACACTGATGGAAATCTCATACTAGCTCATGGTAATAGCAGTCAAGGCCTTCCTCTGTGGTCAACAAATGTTTCTGTCTCATCATCAGGTAACAACAATATTGTAGCACAGCTCCTGGATTCAGGAAATTTTGTTTTGGTTCAACAAGACAACCAGAATGTTTTATGGCAAAGCTCTGATCATCCTACACATGCTCTTCTCTCAAGTATGAAACTTGGGTTGGACAAAAAAAGCGGTATCAACCGGTTCCTCACATCTTGGAACTCGAACAATGATCCCGGAACTGGGAATTGTTCATTACGAATGGACACAAATGGCTCACCACAGTTGATCTTGTACAAGAATCAGGCTAAGTGGTGGAGGTCAGGTCAATGGAATGGGATTCAATGGGGTGGCATACCGGCTGAGAGTGGCAACAATGTGTTTGAGATCAATTTTGTGAACAACCAAGATGAAATTGCTGTTCAATGGTCTGTTCTTGACCCTTCAATTTACTCAGTGATAACCATAGATGGGACAGGATCACTCAACCAGCTATCATGGCAGGGGCAGCAGCACCAGTGGGTTACACTTTGGTCAGCACCATTGGATGCTTGTGACGGCTATGGCAAGTGTGGTCAATTTGGTGATTGCAATCCTTACACTAACAGTGGGTTCAACTGCACATGCTACCCTGGCTATGAACCCAACTCGCCACAAGATTGGGATTTGAGAGATGGGAGGGGTGGGTGCAAGAGGCCTCAGGGGTCACCATCCATGTGTAGGAATGGTGAAGGGTTTGTGAAGATGGAAAATGTTAAGGTTCCAGATACTTCCACAATAAAATTGAACAGGAGTTTGAGTTTGGAAGCATGTGGGGAAGAGTGCTTGAGAAACTGCTCTTGCTTGGCTTATGCCAGTGCAGATGTGAGGAATGGAGGGAGTGGATGCATGGCATGGTTTGGAGATTTAATGGATACTAAGCAGTTCACAGAAGGGGGGCAAGATTTGTACATTCGTGCTGATGCGCTTGTGTTAGGTACTTGAGTTTTCAACTTTAAGTGTTAGGGGGGCAAGCTTTTCATTTTTGCTCTCTGAATTTTCATGGAAGTTGGAATTTTAGTTTCTTGGTTATAGTTAAATCTAATATATCACTCATGGCATTAATGAAAAGCTTTTTCTTTTTGTTCTTTTTTTTCAGCTCAGTATACAAAGAAGTCAGGAGGAGGGTTCTCTGCCAAAGATAGGAGACTGGCTATTATATTAGGAGTGTCTATTGCTGTTGCATCATTGCTTATTGTCGCTGCTTTATGTTGGTTTAGGAAAAGGAGCAGGAAGGGTATGCAAAAACTTCCCATTTATTCATCTTGTAAATTCATAAGGATCTTAGATATCTAGAATTCTGTTTGGTTGCTAATAAAGTAACAAAAAGCAAATTTTGGATAGTTAAAATTTGAAATCGTTATTCCTGAAATTGTAATGGAATTGAAACAGGGAGAGGAGGACAGCCCGAATTAATGAATGATGCCATTGCTGGTTCAAGAAGCCATGAAGTTCTACTGAAGAAAAATGAGGTTGATGAACACAGAGGAAAAACGGATTTACCTTTCTTTGATCTAAGCACCATAGTTGCAGCCACGGACAACTTCTCTTCTGCTAACTTGCTTGGACATGGTGGCTTTGGCATGGTGTATAAGGTATTTTCTTTAGAACATTTTGAGTATCTCAGTACCTTATGACTCGTAAAAAATGTGAAATATGCATGTGTTATCAGTTTACTCTGCTGCAAATGTACCAACACATTAATGCAAACATTACATTGATCCGAAGTTGTGATTATAATTTTTGAATCTGTTTTACTATTTTAGGGATGTCTAGCTGATGGACAGGAAATAGCTGTCAAAAGATTATCAAGAAATTCAGGACAAGGCGTCGAAGAATTCAAGAATGAAGTAATGCTTATAGCAAAACTCCAGCATAGAAATCTTGTGAGGCTTTTGGGTTGCTGCATAGATAAAGAAGAGAGGATGCTAATCTACGAGTACATGCCCAACCGCAGCCTGGACTTGTGCATTTTTGGTATGTCATCTCTACACCCAGCTAACTCTAAAATTATGCAATCCTAAACTTGTATCTCATACAAGCTTTTATGTACTGGTTTAGATAAAAGCAGAAGGTCATTGTTGGATTGGAGAAAGCGGTTTCAAATTATCATCGGAATTGCTCGGGGCGTCCTATATCTTCATCAAGATTCAAGACTAAAAATTATCCATAGGGATTTGAAAGCAAGCAATGTTTTACTGGATGCCTCAATGAACCCAAAAATATCAGATTTCGGCATGGCAAGAATGTTCAGAGATGACCAGATCGAAGCAAGCACAAACAGAGTTGTTGGCACATAGTAAAACTCTCACTCTCTGCTCTCAATCCGAAACATGCACAACCGATTTACAAA